>JACRUU010000012.1:11722309-11770541 GCA_030449085.1 Kryptopterus vitreolus | reverse complement strand
TATATATATAATTCTTTGGTTGTTACAATGTCTACTTGGCCGTTCTTGGTATCTAATTGATCCATTCGTCATTTCCCACACCATGATGAAGATGATGTAATTGTAAGAGGTTTCAATTCATTAATTCATATTTCAAGTAAATAACTTGATTACTCCTGACTTTTGGACCATTCCCCATATGCAAATGAGCTTGGGCATAGACAAAGAAATACCTTTCTGCTCAAGTTTCATGTCATGGCATTGGTTAGTTTCCAAAAGTTGGGTGTGTCACCCAGGCCCATAAATTCCTGTCTACACTCTCCACAACCCGAAGGAACAGGAAGAGAGGAACGGAACAAGGAGAGAGAAGAGAGAAACCCACGAACGAACAGGAAGAGAGAACAAGCTCGGAGGGGGGGGACACCCCCCCCCCACGGGCAAGACAGCATGGGGAGAGAACAACCTGGGGGGGACACCGGCGGAGGACAAAGAAACAGCAATTCCTGATCGTCATCTTCAGGACTTCATCTTCAACACCTCGAATCGTCCGGACTTTTGTTCAGCTTCAAACCCAATGCAAGTAACGCTGCTGATCAATTCAGCGTCTGTAAGTTAAGCCCCTTTTAATTAAGGTGAATTTGAATTCCTCTTTACGATTCTCATCAAGGTGTGATAAATTTGTTTCCTTTCAACTTCGCCGTCTATATCTCGCTCTCTCTCTCTCTCTCTCGTCTGTCTTTTCCTCTTCTCTCTCTCTCTCACTTTCTTCCCCTCAGTACTATTGTATATAGATGTTTGTCATAGATTAGTGTGTCATGTGCCGTCTATTAAATGTTGTATATACACAAGTGATTGTCTTTGTTGTGTGCCTCACAATTACAAGTCAATGAATCTTTGATCTTGCTACCTTGCTCAATTACAACTTGTATTATATTAGAATAGTTATTTTCTAGGCCAGGAATATAACTTTTCTTGGGATTAATGAATAATTATATTGTCTGCTCGCCGGACGAACAGATCAAATAATTAAGCTATTGATTCCTTTAATATTCAATCTAACATTCAATAGTCATAATTAATTATAAACCATTATAATTAATATGAGTATTTGGATGTACATGTTGTAAATTTCAACTTAAATTGTCGGTTACCGACTGGTGGAGAAACATTATGGTTAATTACCCCGTAATATTAAACATTATATTGGTGGATAATAGCGGGCACCTTGCTCGTTCATTTTCCCCAATATTAAAACGTTACAGATGATGATGTTGGAATGCGGATTCATTACAGTTATTGGTGGTAGAATGCGTGCAGTATTCATTACAGTTATTGGTGAAGATATGCATTCATGAATTTCGTTACAGTTATAATGGTGGTAGAATTTCGGGCAGATTCAAACGTTGTTTTTGTGAGCACACTCAGGGTTAATTTCTTGTGTTTATATTTTTATTTGCGCGCTAAGAGAAACTGTGCCTTAACATGCCGATATGCGTCCAGCTTTCAGTGTTAAAGAAAGGAACGAAAAGAACGTGTTCTTAAGAAAAAAAAAGTAATCCTATTTTTGATTTTATTTTCAATGTTACTTTTATTTTAACTGCAGTCCAAAATATTAAAATTGCCCAGTGAAGACAGAAATGTCTTTTACTGTACATTTTAATATTTTCAAAATCGTCTGTCGGAACGCAGAAGTCGTCCTTCAGCTCGAAAGAGATTTTACAGGAGCAATGTTCTCCTCGTGTTACAGGCCTTAATTTACCGCTAGCTCTGAATTTCATTCATCTAGACGGCTTTAAACTCCCTTAGGCCAAGCGTTCAGAGTAGCTACCTAACGTACGCCTAAACCCAAATTTTATTGTGCATGCGGCTCGACCGTAATATGTACATGGGAGTCAATTGTTGAAACCGGTGTTAACCACGGAAATCCCGTGCGTTTGTTTAAGTGGCAACGGTGGAATGAATCCCCGCCCACTCTCACAGGGAAAACCCCTGTTTGCGCAGAGCTCTTTATTTATTAATCGGTCGTCATTTGTGTGCAGAAAAACCTGCCACAGTCCGTCCGTACTTCCTCGGCGTAATGAATTTCGCCCGTTTCGGTAGCCTAACCACAGGTGAAACACCCTGTTCGGTTTTTGAGCTATTTCTTGTTTTTAGTTATTCTTGTCCGTTTGGAAATCGTTGCCAAACGCGTCCGTCCAAATCACACGTGGTGTTAATGTAAGGCGCAATACCTTCGAGTGACGTTAGGGGGCAGGTTGTAGTTCTGCACTTCACCGACTCCTCCTACTAACTCTTAACCTCAGTGTCTGCGGACTCCCTAACTCCACCTGGTGGACCTCCTCCGCTAGGTCGGCTTTTCCTTCTCCTCGCCTTAATGGCTGTCTTCCGTTTGACTTCTCCAGTCATTCGTTTATCAACTTTTATTTTGTTTTTGTTAATTTCTGGTATACCTTAATTGATTTGATTTGATTTCATTATTTTGATTTGTTTAAGTTCATTTAATTTTTATTATAATTTTGATTTCTTGATTTAATTTTAATTTGATTACAAAATATTAAAATAAAAATATTTTAATAAGAATTTTAAAGAATAAATAATAAATAAATAATAATAATTTGCCTTATTATTATTTAAGTTTATTATTTGTTTGTACCATTTCCTCTCACCAATTTGAATTAAATTTAAACCTAAGGTTGAATTTGAATTCAAATTAAGTGTTTGGATTTTAAGCTATTTAGGTTTAACCCTTTATAGCACTCCTTCCCTTCTTACCCGGTCAGTGAAAGAAGGTGCCTCCATGATGCCTCATGGCAAGTGGAGCCATCTGTCGTGCTGTACCTAGTGCTGGTTGGAATTGAACTTGAATACTTTTGCCCATACATTACTAATCCAATATTCAAAATGGATTAGTTTGTCTAATTCTTAATTCTAGGGCTTCTTAGCATTCACCTGATAACAGAATCAGGTCAATAATACAAGTTCAATTCCAACAGCACCTTTACCCTATAACATTTTAACCTTTAAAGGCTTTGCCTATCTTCAGGCCTACCCTATCCCTTTCCTGTTTGAATTAGTTGGGTTCTTGTTCGTTTTATCGTATAATATTTCCTGTTTGTCTGCATGAAAATCTTACCTTTGAGAATCGTCAAGGGAAAATTTGGCGACACAAGTCAGCCATAGTTTAGATAGTCCATTAGTTTAAGGACTTGCATTGGCCCTTTTCCTGCCTTTCTCTCGCCTCCAGTGAGCCAGACGTCCAAATCCTCCAGCCCTGACGCCCACTGAGATCAGAATGCCATGACTGGCACCCTCGTGCCCGGGACTATGGGTGACCTGCCGCACCTGAGACCTGAACCGCCTGATGACCTCGAAAGTGCCGCAATGTATCGCGATCCTGCACAGGACTACAGCCACAGAGAGCTGATGAAGATCCTTGGGATCATTAAGCGTAAACCCTCATCACCAGGTAAAAATGGGGGGGGGGGCCGCAAAGTGAGCACCACCCGCCTGAAAGAGGAATCTCTTTGGCACCAGAGGCCCAAGCTAAAGAGGCTCAGAAGAACCAGACACCCACTCCCTGGCAACAGGACCAGCTTACTGACCGAGACTCAGAACCAGCGCAAGACGGCTGATGAAAAGGACACAGAGCCTACAGAAAAGAGTAAAGAAACTCCAGCGAGATGTGTCTCTTGTAACGAAAACAGAGACTGAATGCAGAGAAAGAGATGCCAAAGCTATCTTCAAGAAGGACTTCGAAAGGGAAGTGAAAACCTCAGACTTCCCCTTTAAACAGCAGACAGTACGACGAAATCAAGAACTCCTAATTCGGAAAGGGGGGGTGAAAGCCCATTATTCAGCCCTGCCTTCCTGTAAAGAGAAGAGCAGCGAATCAAGAAAGGGAGGGGGCCCGATATGATCACACGCCCCTCCAAGCACTGCCTCGACTGAAGAATCCCGCGTGTTCCTGCTGCCTGATATTCAACTGCTGCCGACCCAGCACTCGATCGCTACACAGCAATCCTGAGGCAACCCATCAAACTTGCAAAGGTCCAGACAAAGATGACCATCCATGGACCTTCAGGCAGAACCACCAAGAGGAAAGGGACACAGTCAGAGACAATGCAAAAAACCATCAAGCTCAGCCCCCAGCCTGCATTCTCAATGGCTGGGAGAAAGTGGAACCATCTGCCATGCCATCACCATGGCACACCCTGCATCCTAGCATCTGCATCCACACTTCGTGATCCACCTTCATGTCGATCTTTTATGCCTATTGTTAATTGACGAAGTCCCATCAGGAACTTGTCGATTAACAAAGGGGGGATATGTAGTGCATTTGGATCGACACAATTTCTAAGTGATTTCTAAATCACATTCCATAGTTTACGACTGTCACAACTGGCTCCAGTCGGGCTGGGCCATTCACAGATAAGCCCCATCTTATCTGCACTTCCTGGCCCATCACCTTTGACTTCTGCCTCCCAAATACTCAGTTTACGACTGTCATTTAAATCCAAACAAACCCCCCAAACACCCCCATTGTCACACACACACACACACAGGATGCTTGAAGTCAGTCACACACACACACACACACACACACACACACACACACACACACACATTTGCCTATATGTGTAATGTATGTATGAGTTTCTATTTTATCATGCTGAAACTCATAATCTGTGTGTTAACTTGAACAATGTTTTATGAAATTATCATCATTATTCTTATTGTTCTATAAAACTTCAGTTATAAAACAATGCTGTTTTAATAATTAATAGTGATTAAACAATAGGGATTCATCAAAATAATGATTATATTTCTAGAACATTGTTATTATCCCTTCATATTAATCATGTAGTGATGACATGTATTAGTATTAATGGCTGATCAGTTCCCGTGCATCCATTCCATTCTCTTTCATTCTTTTCCATTTTCAAATGATCTTCAAATGATCTCTTTCTTTCATTGCATATCAACCAATGTTTGTAAGTAAGAAGTACTTATATATAATTCTTCTGGTTGTTACAATGTCTACTTGGCCGTTCTTGGTATCTAATTGATCCATTCGTCATTTCCCACACCATGATGAAGATGATGTAATTGTAAGAGGTTTCAATTCATTAATTCATATTTCAAGTAAATAACTTGATTAACTTTTGGAACCATTCCCCAATATGCAAATTGAGCTTGGGCCATAGACAAAGAAATACCTTTCTGCTCAAGTTTCATGGTCATGGCATTGGTTAGTTTCCAAAAGTTGGGTGTGACCCCAGGCCCATAAATTCTGTCTACACTCTCCACAACGGGCGGAAGAAGGAAGAGAAGGGAGGAGGAACGGGAAGAAGGAGAGAGAAGGAAGAAGGAAGGAGGAACGGGAAGAAGGAAGAAGAAGAAGGAGGAGGAGGAGAAGAGAACACGCGAACGGGAGAGAGAACAACTCGGAGGGGGGGGGGGGACACCCCCCCCCCCCGAGACGCATGGGGGGGGAACAACCTGGGGGGGACACCGGCGGAGGACAAAGAAACAGCAATTCCTGATCGTCATCTTCAGGACTTCATCTTCAACACCTCGAATCGTCCGGACTTTTGTTCAGCTTCAAACCCAATGCAAGTAACGCTGCTGATCAATTCAGCGTCTGTAAGTTAAGCCCCTTTTAATTAAGGTGAATTTGAATTCCTCTTTACGATTCTCATCAAGGTGTGATAAATTTGTTTCCTTTAACTCGCCGTCTATATCTCGCCTCTCTCTCTCTCTCTCTCTCTCTCTCTCTCGTCTCGTCTTCTTTTCTCTTTCTCTCTCTCTCACTTTCTTCCCCTCAGTCAGTACTATTGTATATAGATGTTTGTCATAGATTAGTGTGTCATGTGCCGTCTATTAAATGTTGTATATACACAAGTGATTGTCTTTGTTGTGTGCCTCACAATTACAAGTCAATGAATCTTTGATCTTGCTACCTTCGCTCAATTACAACTTGTATTATATTAGAATAGTTATTTTCTAGGCCAGGAATATAACTTTTCTTGGGATTAATGAATAATTATATTGTCTGCTCGCCGGACGAACAGATCAAATAATTAAGCTATTGATTCCTTTAATATTCCAATCTAATCATTCAATAGTCATAATTAATTATAAACCATTATAATTAATATGAGTATTTGGATGTACATGTTGTAATTTCAACTTAAATTGTCGGTTACCGACTGGTGGAGAAACATTTGGTTAATTACCCCTTAATATTAAACATTATATTGGTGGATAATAGCGGGCACCTTGCTCGTTCATTTTCCCCAATATTAAAAAAACGTTACAGATGATGATGTTGGAATGCGGATTCATTACAGTTATTGGTGTTAGAATGCGTGCAGTATTCATTACAGTTATTGGTGAAGACATGCATTCATGAATTTCCTTACAACATCAAACCACCTGTTCATAAAATCATACCTCTCTAGATTCATAGCTGCCCCTTCCTTACCTACAATGATGTACTGTGTGATCAGTTCAACTTTCTGTTCTTTTGTTTCTTCTTGCCACATCTTTTCTAGGCTGCTGTCTTTGGTTGTGTCATAAATCATTGTACAGTGAAACTCAGAAGATGGTAAACGTGCTTCAGGAAATCTGTGCTTCAATAAACTTCCACCCATTTATTGATTACCAGGCTGACATCACTTCCTATCTGACCTATCCAGTAGACATTTGCTTTTGGCTCAGTAATCATCATCTGGTTTCTTACCCCTTTCATATCTACATATACACCTTCTGGAGAGCACCATATTTGTAACCCTAATTTACACAATGCATCTCTCCCTAACAAATTAACAGGTGTCTGATTTGAAACTAAAACCGGTAAAGTCACACTTTTGTTATTACTTTGTAGACAAACTGGAGCAGTCATAGGAATAAGCTGTTTCTGTCCCGAGAATCCTACCGTCTTTGCAAATTTCCCAGACAATTGGAATTTAAACATGTATAAACCGCTCCTGTGTCTACTAACATAGGTGTCCTTTTTCCATCTACTTCAATATGTAACATGGCTTCTTGTTCAGCATTAGTAGTTATGATCGGTAACTGGTTGTCCCCAATAGGATTCTCTGGGCATCCCTAATAACCATGTTTTGGCCCCCCCCCAGGGGTTTACTGGGCCTTTACCTTGACCTTGAAAAGGATGCTGCCACCCTCCTCCCATCCCACCAACAGGAGGCTGTTGCCATGGATGTGTAGGACACACAGCTCCTGTTATGTCCCATCTGTCCGCATCCCCAGCACACTATTGGAGAATTTGAAAGGAGGTTTCTTTGAACTCTCTGAGGCTGCCTTCCTCTCCACCCACTCTGCTCATGTTTCTGGGTGTATACATTGACCAACGGGTGCAGGATTCTGGTGTGCATTTGGAGGAGGCGCAACAGGTGATGTCCATCGCTGTAAGAGGAGCCAGCTGGATGGTGGGAGGAGCATTACCAGTGGCTCTCACAGTCATCTGCTCTGCTTCGTCTTTCTGCACAGAAGCTTGAACTTTATTCTTTTGCTTCTTTGTCAGCTCTTCAAGCTGTAACTGAGAGAGTTTTCTCTGGAGCTCTTTCTCTTGTGTTTTTAGTTTCTGCTCATTCTTCCTGTACTGGTCGACCGCATGTAAAACATGGTCACAGAATTCCTTGTGTGCTTTCGAGTTCAAACCGACCACATCTTCCAGTTTACTCTTTACAGGAGGTGGCATAGCATTTATCACCGCCTGTTCGAAACAGTGTCGCTAACAAAGGGTCCCCCTCAGGATCTCCTTCGGTTTCTTGCTTCCATTTATTCAACTGTCTCTGAACGTATAAAGTTGGATTTTCTGTGTCCCCCAACTGGTCGCCCTCTTAATGCTTTTGGGTCAACTCTAGTTGGATATTCAGCACGCAGAGCTTGCCACACTGCAGGACGATAGGAATCAAAAACAGTCCCATCCATGTGATGTGTATCTACTGCTTCGAGCATATCAGGAGACATGTAGAATTTCTTGCATCTTTGCTCCTCCCAAGATCTTTGCCAAGAGAGCTTTTATATCCCCCACAGATAAAAGTTTGCCGAGCCTGTCTCATCCTCTAACACAGGGGTCTCAAACTCGCGGCCCGCGGGCCAACTGCGGCCCCCGGGACGATAATTTGCGGCCCCCGTTTTAATAAGAAAGATTGACGTCAGTGCGGCCCGCAAGATTGTTGTTACGGCACCGGTGAAGAAGCAGAAGTAGCAGAATTGACTTTAGAAGAACAAAGAGCTTTTATTTTAACAGCCCAAGTGTAACCTAGAAGTACGTCATCTTAAAGACAATACATCAAACTCATACCCCGAACCAGAGCCATGGCTGCGCACGTCAGCCTGGCTCATGGTTCCTTCCCTCACACACACACACACACACACACGTCTTGTTGTGTGCGGAGCTGAACGAACCAATCACGGTGAGGTATATATTGCTTTGGAGGACGGGACATCGGCTGGGCTGTCCAGTGCCTCGCTCACTCACTCATTCATTCATTCATTCCTCCAGTAAGGTGGGCAGAGGAGAAGCCCACAGTCATCCGCTCCTCTTAGCTCAGAAATGAAGGAGGTGCTGTGATCTGTGATCCAGCCTGTGTCTGTGTCTGTAGCCAATCTCCATCATGACCGATCCCGCTCATTGAGGTGCTGTGTGTTTGTTCTTCTCACAAACTCCGTCCTACTTATTGTAGGCGCGTCGCGGGTGAAACTGAAACTTAACAGTAAATGCGTTTATATGACACTTGAGAAATTCGGATAACTGCCGCTATCCGATACGATTGGAGAAGGAGAACTCCGATTTAGCTGCCCAGATCTCTCTGCCATGTATACACCTTTCTCTGATAACGATCGGAAAGCGAAAGTGCGCATGCGCCACAGCCCCGTGCAACTGAAAGTCAAAGTTATACCCGAGATTGACTCCTAGTGGAATCACATATTACACAACCTGCAGTGCAATTCTGCACTCAAAGCCAAGTTCAGGGAGGTGAGTGGAGACGCAGACAAGCTTCTGCAATTTTTGAGAGAGTTGACCCCCAACTTCCCTGAACTTTCCAGAATGTTCAAGCGGACCATGTGCCTTTTTTGGGAGCACATACTTGTGTGAGAAGCTCTTCTCCTCCTTGAAATTCAATAAGTCACACACAGGGCACACACACACACACACTAGGGACAATTTTCCAAGGTGCCAATCAACCTACCGTGCATGTTTTTGGACCGGGGGGAAACCGGAGAACCCGGAGAAAAAACCCCTGAGGCACGTGGAGAACATGGACAAACTCCACACACACATGGCCGAGACGGGAATCGAACCCGGACCCTGGAGGTGAACGTGTTAAGGCGAACTAAGCCACCGTGCCCCCCTATGTTCAGAACAGTTCATGTTTAATGTTCCATTCATGTTCATAAAGTTAAAGGTTAAGGAACTGTTAAATCAGACATTCATTTTTAAAATTTATTTATTTAATTCATTATTTTGTGTTAAAAATAAAGATATTTGAGAACATTGGAATGATCATGAGGGGCACGGTGGCGTAGTGGTTAGCACATTCGCCTGGGTTCGATTCCCGTCTCGGTCATGTGTGTGTGGAGTTTGCATGTTCTCCCTGTGCCTCAGGGGGTTTTTCTCCGGGTTCTCCGGTTTCCCCCCGGTCCAAAAACATGCACGGTAGGTTGATTGGCACCTTGAAAATTTTTCCCTAGCGTATGAATGTGTGTGTGCCCTGCGATGGGTTGGCATTCCATCCAGGGTGTATCCTGCCTTAATGCCCATAGACGCCTGAGATCGGCACAGGCTCCCCGTGACCCGAGGGAAGATCGGATAAAGCGGTAGAAGATGAATGAATGAATGAATGAATGATCATGAACATTGGAAATCCTGATGCGGCCCAGCCTTACCCAGCCTCTGCCTCCAGCGGCCCCCAGGTAAATTGAGTTTGAGACCCCTGCTCTAACACCTTTATCCACTTTCCAGCTCCCTCATGGATGTTAGGAAGGCGAGTGACAAGCCCCTCAAGGTCCTGTGTAGCCCATGGCACATATACTGTCCTTGCGCACCTTTTCATTAAAATTGGAAATTGTGGAGCTAAAGTCCTAAGTCTCCCAGTTTGTCTACCCCGTTTCCAACTTCCTGAATCTAAAAATACCTCCTCTTCATCTTCACTCTCTCTTCTGCGCAACAATCCACACCCAGTGCTCAATGTATTCTCCTGTCACATTTCTTGTTTGTTCTTGTTTGTTTTGGTGTTGTAATGGTCCTGTCTATCCTCTCTTTGCTTTTCTGAACTCCAACACTTTCCTCCATTCAACCCTCCTTTCCATATTGCTTTCTCATCTTCTGTAAGTCTGCTCTTACTTCTTTATAACAGTCTAAAGGAGAGATATCCCTCTTACCTGTTTTTCTCTCCCCTATATCAAAATCAACATTTCCCTTCCATCTGCATTTCTCCTAAAACCTCCACTGTCCCTTTCAGTAATGGAAATTGACCTTCAGGGTGCACCTATAGGGGAGGGGTAACTATCTCTTCCCCAGTGTCATTTTTTACCTCACCATCTGACTTTTTTCCCTTCTACCTCTCTAACTTTTTCATTTTCAATAACT
Organism: Kryptopterus vitreolus; assembly: GCA_030449085.1. Classification (NCBI taxonomy): domain Eukaryota; kingdom Metazoa; phylum Chordata; class Actinopteri; order Siluriformes; family Siluridae; genus Kryptopterus; species Kryptopterus vitreolus. The sequence goes on along the minus strand of JACRUU010000012.1, from coordinate 11,759,941 downwards.
CTTCACCTTCTTTCTTAAACAAAGCTAAAACTTCTCTCTCTTTCTGTCTCTTCATTTCTCTCTGCACACATTTTTTCTTTAACGATTTAACCTTATAATTCTTTATCAAAGTTTCCATTTCACCACACAATGCTACGTCAAACGGCCCTTCCTTTGGCCATAGCGTCACCATGCTCTTTGTTCTCTTTTCCCATTTATTTGAGATCTTAGTTATGAGATCTTTACACAATGGATGCTTCAACACTAATGTGTCCACCGGAGAGGTGGCCATTATACAAATATATTAAATAACAAAACTCTACCTTCAATGCCAAATAATAACAAACACGTTCTCTATTACTATTTACCCGCAACTCAAATAATTTAGATAATACTTTCTTAAACATACATCAATATAATTTATATTTCAGTAACAAAACTAAGTTTAGACGGTTATCTATTGAAGATACACCACTCCACTCAGCCCCTTTATGCACAGAGTTTATACACACATAAAACATCAAACACGGACATACACAGAGCGCTCATACACTAGTCCTCACTTAGTATTCTCCACTTTCTGGAGCAACTCATCAGCTAATTTTACTGATACAGCCTGACACAGCAAAACAACACCGCATTAGCGTTTCAACCACTGGCTCAACACTATTCTTTGACATACAACAGTATGTTCCACATATAAATATATATAGTTAATAACCACTGGGAGCCCTCTCAACAAATGGTACTTATAATTATGCGCACGTACACCTATTACCCTGCTTACTCATAAACACAGAATAATGCATAACATATGTGCACACTCATACCAATCTATACTCACACACTACCTGCTGCTCTCTTAGCAGCCATAGACCAATGCAATGCTTATTACCAACTACATTTATGTACTTTTACATACCTCAAAACCCACTTAACATTACAGTAGTCCAGTGCATGCATTTACTCCATCTGGAAGCAAAACCCTCAAAATGTTCTTTGATTGGAGGGGTCTTATAAGGTGTCCTTACCACTATGGGTTATCCCGGCCAACAGCACAAACTTAATCTAAATAAGCAAAAACTGCTTACCTCTTTAGGTGGCCACCGATTTGTACTGCCTGCCAAGAATGCCCACAGAGATCAGACAACCCCGTCACCCCTTCCAAGCCTCAAACGTCTGGGCGCCAAATGTTGTAGAAACGACACAGAGTCACAGGTTTTGCTTCCAGAAGATAACGGCCTTTATTATCAAGCAATAAGAGCCGGAGCTGGTTTGCAAAGCAACTGAATTCTATGTGTCCTGTTTAGCATTATATATGCCCTGGATGCCAATACATTTCTATGTAACCCCTTCCTCCAGGCTTGCATTGCACACCCAAAATCTGTTTATAATTTGGGGCCCACCTTATACTGTAATGGCACAGACACACCGAACACCAGGAAGTCAACTCAAAGGTAATTATTGAAGAAAGGAGAACTGATACGACGCTGCTCTAAGGAGCAGCCAGGCACGAATTTACGGTCCTTTTCGCGGCGCAAGCCGAAGTCGCCGTGTTCGGAGGTTCTGTGGCTGTATGGATTATTCGTCCTCAACGGCGAACGGGGAGGCGTCCGCGGGACAGGGGATTTCGATCAGGCTGGACCGACGGGAACAGGACCTGACGCGTAGACCAAAAGACAAGAGGTTAGTTAGACAAAACCATTTGCGATGCGATCGTGCGTCCATGCTCTTAACTGATAAAGTACGAGCCCGGACGTGGAGTGAAGGGAGAGCCGGGTTTAAATAGCCTAAGCTACTGATGATTCCAACTAGAGGCAGCTGGAGCTCATTCGTAGCTAGGCGACTGTGATTGAGGAAGTGCAGCGGCGGGAGGAGACAGGTTTGTGACATCACCCCCCCTCCAGGGCCCGCTACAGAGGGCCTCACACGACGGCGGCGAGGGGGGCGTCCTCGTCCTCGGGGCCCCGGCCAGTTGGGATGTGACCTATGAAACTCCTCCAGCAGATTGGGGTCCAAAATGTCCTCCCGTGGAACCCAGGCGCGTTCCTCTGGGCCGTAACCCTCCCAGTCCACCAAATACTCCAGCCGACCCAGCTGTCGTCGCGAGCCGAGGAGGTCTTTCACCTTGTACGCCAGGCCGTCCTCGGTGACTAGAGGCGGGGGTTGTTCCTCCTGACGTACTGGGTCTGAGGAGGCTGGCTCCGCAAAGGGTTTGAGGAGCGACATGTGGAAGGCTGGATGGATGCGATAAGAGGCCAGGAGTTGAAGGCGATACGTTACTGGAGTGAGCTGTTGTACAATGTGGAATGGACCAATAAATTTGGAGTCGAAGGCGGATATCCCGGGTGGAGAGCCAGACCTTCTGACCTGGACGGAAGCTAGGTGCCTCTCGTCTACGCCGGTCTACCTGCAGCTTGTGGCGGTGTACGGCTCGCTGTAGCTGTCGATGGGTCTAGGCCCACACCTGTTCGCTCTCTCGGAACCAGTGGTCCACTGCCGGGAGGTCCGAGTGGGTCCCCGACCAGGGGAACAACGGAGGCTGGAACCCTAGGATGCATTGAAAAGAGGTTAGACTGGTAGTGGAATGTCGGAGGGAGTTCTGAGCATATTCCGCCCAACCCAGGTACTGGCTCCAGGTGTGCTGTCGGTGATGGCAGTATGTGCAGAGGAACCGTGCCACTTCCTGTACCCGTCTCTCTGTAAGTCCGTTAGACTGGGGGTGATAGCCGGAGCAAAGGCTGACTGCCACCCCGAGAAAGGCCCTCCAGAACCGAGAGAGCATGCAGTCGGGACAGGGTGTCGGCCTTAGCATTCTTTGACCCGGGCCCGTAGGAAATTGAAGCGGGTAAAAAACAGTGCCCATCTTGCCTGTCGGGGGTTTAAACGCTTTGCGTCCCGAAGATATTGCAGGTTCTTGTGGTCGGTGAGCACACTGAAGGGGTGAACGGATCCCTCGAGCCAATGCCTCCATTCCTCCAAAGCGAGCTTGACGGCCAGGAGCTCCCGGTTGCCAATGTCGTAGTTGACTTCTGCAGGGGAAAACTTTCGGGAGAAGTAGGCACAGGGGTGGAGCCGCGATGGTTTGCCCTGGAACTGCGATAGCACTGCGCTCACTCCTGTGGTGGAAGCGTCCACCTCAACCGTGAAGGGGAGGTTAGGGTCAGGGTGAACGAGTAGAGGTGCGGAGGTAAAGGCCTGCTTTAAGGTGTCAAATGCCACTGCGGCTTCAGCACTCCACTCCAGCTTCCGTGGCTTGCCCCTGAGGAGAGAGGTGAGAGGGTGAGTCAAGTCAAGTCAAGAGGTTTTTATTGTCATTTCAACCACATATAGCTGACGCAGTACACAGCTAAATGAGATAACGTTTCTCCAGGACCGCGGTGCTTACACAAAACAACATAACACAAACACAACAACACAATGCTGAGGATGAGACTAAGTTTGTCTTAGCTACATAAAGTGCATCATGTGCAACCTGGTGCAAACAGCACAAAGACACAAGACTGTTCACAACACAAGACAGTGCATAACAAACAACTAACACAATATAATAAAATACAAAAAGCAACAACAACCCAGTGCAAAGTATTCCAGTTTGGCGAGTGTGCAAAGGAACAATTAGAGCAGCAGTGATAAAAAGTAAGTGTGCAAAATGTTCATTTAAACAGTAACACTGTCAGTGAGAGCAGTATATACAATACACATGTAAAGGACAGTGATGAGGTAGATAAATAATATAGCAGTGGATGCTGTGTGAGTGTACGTGTGAGTCCAGTTCCAGTTCAATGTGTTGAGAAATCTGATGGCTTGAAGGAAAAAACTATTGCATAATCTGGTTGTGAGAGCCCGAATGCTTCGGAACCTCTTCCCTGATGGCAATAGTGTAAAGTGTGTGTGTGAGGGGTGTGTGATGTCGTCCACAATGCTAGTAGCTTTGCGGATGCAGTGTGTGCTGTAAATGTTCATGACAGAGGGGAGAGAGACTCCGATGATCTTTTCAGCTGTCCTCACTATCCGCTGTAGGGTCTTGCGATCCGTGACGGTGCAGTTCCCAAACCAGGCAGTGATGCAGCTGCTCAGGATGCTCTCGATGGTCCCTCTGTAGAACATGGTCAGTATGGGGGTTGGCAGATGTGCTTTCCTCAGCCTTCTCAGGAAGTAGAGACGCTGCTGGGCTTTCTTACTGATGGAGCTGGTGTTGACTGACCAGTTGAGCTTCTCCGTCAGATGGACACAGAGGAATTTGGTGCTCTTTACAATCTCCACGGAGGATCCATCGATGTACAATTGGGTATGGTCACTCTGTGTTCTCCTAAAGTCGACAACCATCTCTTTAGTTTTGTCCACGTTCAGAGACAGGTTGTTGGCTTTACACCAGGCTGATAGATGTTCCACCTCCTCTCTGTATGCTGACTCGTCGTTCCTGCTGATGAGATCCACCACGGTCGTGTCATCGGCGAACTTGACGATGTGTGATTTGTGCTGTGTGTTGCAGCACAGTCGTGAGTCAGCAGAGTGAACAGCCAGAGGGCTGAGCACACAGCCCTGAGGAACTCCAGTACTCAGTGTGGTGGTGCTGGAGATGCTGTTCCCGACCCGGACTGACTGAGGTCTCCCAGTCAGGAAATCCAGGATCCAGTTACAGAGAGAGGTGTTCAGACCCAGTAGGCTCAGCTTCTTCGATCAGGTGCTGAGGAATGACTGTGTTGAATGCTGAACTGAAGTCAATGAACAGCATTCGAACACATGTGTCCTTTTTGTCCAGTTGTGTGAGAGACAGATGGAGAGTGGTGTTGATGGCATCGTCTGTTGAATGGTTAGGATGATACGCAAACTGCAGTGGGTCCAGTGAGGGTGGAAGGTGGGATTTGATGTGCCTCATGACAGAGCCTCTCGAAGCACTTCATAGTGATGGGTGTGAGTGCAACGGGACGGTAATCATTGAGGCAGGAGACTGAAGATTTCTTTGGCACCAGGACGATGGTCATTGTCTTGAGGTATGTGGGAACAACGGCGCTGCTCAGGCAGATATTGAAGATGTCAGGAAGAACATCTGCAAGCTGTTCTGCACATTCCCTGAGCACCCGGCCAGGAATGTTGTCAGGTCCAGCAGACTTCCTGTGGGTTGACTCTGCGTAGAGTCTTCCTCACCTCATCTGTGGTTAGACAGATCACCTGGTCGTTGGAAGGAGGGTTGGTCTTCCTTGCTGCCTCGTTGTTCTGCGCCTCGAACCGGGCATAGAAGTCGTTCAGCACATCTGGGAGGGAGGCGTCGTTATCACAAACTGGTGATGGTGTCTTGTAGTTCGTGATCGCCTGGATGCCCTGCCACATGCGCCGAGTGTCTCCACTGTCCTTCGAAGTGACCGTGGATTTTCTTGGCATGTGCGCGTTTCGCCTCTCTGATGGCTCGGGACATAGTTTGGCCCTTGCTGTTCTTAAGGCCACATTGTCCTTTGCTCTGATGGCGGAGTCTCTGGTTCTCAACAGCGCACGTACCTTTGCATTCATCCACGGTTTCTGGTTGGAGCGTGTAGTGATGGACTTGGAGATGGTCACGTCATCAATGCACTTTGCGATGTAGCTGGTCACTGATGATGTGTACTCCTCTAAGTCGATGGTGTCACCGTTGGTTGCAGCGTCCCTGAACATGTCCCAGTCAGTGCACTCAAAACAGTCCTGAAGAGCAGAGATGGCTCCATCAGGCCAGGTTTTTACCTGTTTCAGAACCGGTTTCGAGTGTCTGATGAGCGGCCTGTATGCTGGGATTAGCATAACAGAGATGTGGTCTGAGTATCCGAGATGGGGGCGGGGCTCCGCACGGTACGCGCCGGGTATGTTTGTATAAACAAGATCCAGCGTGTTTTCCCCTCTTGTAGCAAAGTCCACATGCTGATGGTATTTAGGGAGCACTGTTTTGAGATTCACATGGTTGAAATCTCCGGCGATAATGAATAAACCGTCAGGGTGCGCATTCTGTAGGTCACTAATAGCCCCATAGAGTTCACATAGCGCCTCCTTAGCATTTGCGCTAGGTGGAATGTACACTCCGACAATGAAAACAGTGGTGAATTCCCGTGGTAAATAAAATGCTCTACACCTTACAGTCACGAACTCCACAAGCGATGAACAGAAGCTGGAAACCAGCACAGAGTTCTTGCACCATTCCGTGTTGATATAAACACACACGCCACCGCTGCGAGTCTTACCGCACAAAGCTTCATCTCTGTCGGCTCGAAACACGGCTAGCCCGTCTAGCTGAATGGCAGCGTCCGGAACTCTGTCTCTGAGCCACATCTCCGTGAAAACAAAGACGCAGCAGTCTCTGAGCTCTTGCCGTGTAGTCCACTGGAGTCGGATGTAGTCTAGTTTATTATCCAGGGAGCAGACATTTGAGAAAAAAATGGACGGGAGTGCCGGCCGGCTAGGGTTAGCATTTAGCGTAGCACGGACCCCCGTCTGCTTGCCTCGCTTCCGCTTCCTCGAGCACCGCTTCCTATGTCTTCTCTCACGGTCACCGGCATCGGGCGACGCCGAGGACTGGGGGCCTGGTTTGAGCAGTCGAGGTCGCAGCAAGCCGAGGTCACAAAGTTTAGTAATAACATCATTTCTTCGTTGTAAAATTGTCTGGCGGTCGTATACATGAACCCAGTTGTCTCTGGTGTCCATGTAGCTGAAGGGGTCGCGTTATAAACATATAAAGCACCATTTTGGATCCGGAGAGGCCACTGCGCGCTACTGTTGCACCGCCATATTGGATGCATCTGACTTTCTCATTTTGTTTTCCAAAAACACTAAATCTGTTATTTTTTCAAATGTTGGGTGATTGGATAAAACTGACTTCTTTGGTCACAGCATTGAACTTTACTATTGTATTCCTCTGTAAACAACAGACATCATATTACACGTCAAATGTACAGCTCTAAGGGACTCACTTTGTACCCCAGGGTAAAACACTTGCACGTAGTCACAAACTGAAACACACACACACACACATACACCACACAAACACACAAACACACACAGACACACATAAACATACACCCACACAAACATACACCCACACACTTACACACAAACACAAAACATACACCCACACAAACATAAACACACACACACACAAACATACACACACATATGCCCACACAAACATACACCCACACAAACACACACATACACACATACACAACATACACCCGCACACACACACAAACATACACACACACCCACACAAACATACACACACAAGCATACACACACATACACCCACACACACAAACATACACACATACACACACACACACACACACACAACACACACAAACATACACACACATACACACACACACATACACCCACACAAACATACACACACACACACACGTACACAAACATACAACGACACAAACATAAACACACAGATACACACAAACATACACACACACATCCACACAAACATACTCAAACATACACCACACAAACATACATACACACAAACATACACACACAAGCATACACACACATACACACAAACATATACACACATACACATACACACACACCAACATACACCCACACAAACATACACACACATATCAGCAAAACCTGTGTGTCAAACACTGATATTGATGTTCAGATGTGACATTTTGTGATTTGGTATGTTTAATTTAGAACCAGTCATGAATACCAATTAGTTTACCTTTTATAGATACTGGTATACAGTTACACCCGCAAATGTTTCATTTTTAAATTGCTCTTAAGTGGTGCTGAACACAATGTTTTATACAGTATATAGTACTTGAACTGTTTTCTGAAATTCTTTTAAATGTAATTTAAAAGTGCAGCTGTAAATTAGCTTTGTGGAATAGTTCACTTACGTATCAATTTATCTCTTTCTTTTTCACTTGCTCAGTTTTTCACTCGTTGTAGTTGATGGAATCCTGATTATAGGCAAACAAAGACAGTAGTTTACCGAAAGGTAATTATCTATGTCAAGGTATTTATCTATGTTGTTCTGTTTATTGACAAACTTCTTTAGATTGTTGTTACTTGTAAGAGATTCTGACTTTCATGACCGTTATATAATAAATGTCATTTTATGAAATACTATTTTTCGTCATTGTTTAAGTGATGGCAACATATTGTATTTTTTAACATGTTTTGTGAAAATTGTATGTTAACAATTTCCAGCAACATTTTCCTGTTTACTCATCTTAAGAAATTTCAGAGGTGCAGAGGTAACACAAAAACAATTGGGCCACTTGAAGTTTTTGTGTGAAGGCTTAAATGTTTGCAGTGTAGGGTGGGATGGAGTTATACAGCATTTGTAGCTGTGAACACACCATTCTTCTTGGTTTTCAGGAGTTTTTCTTACAGCAGCATCAACCGTTGCATCAGGATTGTTTCTTGTGTTTTTATTCAATGTATTCTAAACCTATTTTAATATTGTTTCAGGATGTAGACAGTATCTTAGGAAAAACAGCATCAAAATGCCTAATGGTATCACACACACACACGCATACACATGCATGCATAGATACTGGTATACAGTTACACCTGCAAATGTTTCATTTTTAAATTGCTCTTATGTGTTGCTGAACACAATGTTTTATATATAGTACTTTCTAAATTTCTTTTAGAAGTTTTGTTGTGAAGGCTAAAATGTTTGCAGTGTAGGGGGATGGAGTTATACAGCATTTGTTATTGTGAACACACCATTCTTCTTGGTTTTCAGACACACACACACAGACACAGTCCCACAACAGGACGTAGTCTGTTTTATCAATATGAGAAACATTAACGACATGGCTCACAGATTCTGATGGCCCTCAACAGAATCTCTTTGGGTAATCAACACACACACACACACACAGACAAACACAAACAGAAAGGTTGTAACCCCACTTTGAACAATACCATTGCTTCCCCCAGACACACACACACACACCTACCATCCATACACCTCAAACACACAGACCCCCCCCCACACAATGGGACATAGTCTGTCTTCCAATACGAGAGAAACATTATCAACTTGGTTCTCGTGATGCAGAGGATGTTTTTGACAGTCTTATCTTTAAAACTTATTTGAACAACTTGATATCTCACACCTCAAACAGACACGCACTTACCATCCACACACCTCAAACACAGAGACCCCCACACAATTCAATTCAATTTTATTATTAACAATTTGTCATCTTCGCAAAGCAGCTTTACATAATACTTAGGACACAAGGACTTAGTCTGTCTTCCAATATGAGAAACATTAACGACATGGCTCTTGTGACACAGATTCTGATGGCACTCAACAGAATCTCTTAACACCCCACAACACACACACACACCCAAACAGAAAGGTTTTAACACCCCCACCACCCTTTGAACAATACCAATGCTTCACTAACATTACATTTTGCTAGTGCCTGAGAAAAACTAGATGACTTTTCAGAAGGTCAGAAAAACACCATAAACACCAGTCCACGTGGTCAGGGACGGGGTCATAATTCTTGACCTATGATCTGCCCGGCCATAAATTACATTTTGACTTTTCGTTTCCGATATATACTACTTAGGACAAACGGAAAGCTGTATTCTAGGAGTTTATTGTTTCGCGCTGGGAGGAGGCACTTAACCCAAACCGATTCACATGTATTCGATGAAATGGGGTAGAACACATCATGTTTTGACAAAAATATGACATTTTTCATAAAAATATAAAAGTTATGATAAAAATATGATTTTTCATATTCATAACCAAAACGATGAAAAAATGTAAAAAAAACTGAAAAATATGATCGAAAAACATCTGGAAAGTGATTTCATCGAAAACCTTAAAAAAATATCACCTTGGGGTCAGCCATGCATGTTTCGACAAAAACTTGCTTCTCATGTGCGGAAAAGGCTTTTCCGCAAACGAGAGCTGCTTATGACGAAGGTAAAGTGATTTTCTAGCGAATCACTGTTTAAAGCTTGCAGGAGGCACTTGACCCAACCAGATTCGCATGTATTCGATGAAATTGGGTAGGAGACATCATGTTTTGACAAAAACTTCCATCCATCCATCCATCCATCCATCCATCCATCCTCCTCTGCTTATCCGGGACCGGGTCGCGGGGGCAGCAGTCTAAGCAGAGATGCCCAGATTTCCCTCTCTCCAGCCACTTCCTCTAGCTCCCCCGGGGGGACACCGAGGCGTTCCAACTACAGTCGAGAGACATAGTCCCTCCAACGTGTTCTGGGTCTTCCTCGAGGCCTTTTCTCGGAGGGGCATGCCCGAAACACCTCCCCTGGAAGGCGCCCAGGAGGCATCCGAAATAGATGCCAGAGCCACGCCAGCTGGCCCCTCTCGAATGTGGAGGAGCAGCGGATCTACTCCTGAGCTCCTCCCGAGTGACTGAACTTCTCACCCTATCTCTAAGGGAGCGCCCAGCCACCCTGCGAAGGAAGCTCATTTCGGCCGCCTGTATCCGGGATCTTGTCCTTTCGGTCATGACCCAAAGCTCATGGCCATAGGTGAGAGTAGGAACGTAGATCGACCAGTAAATTGAGAGCTTTGCCCTTTTGGCTCAGCTCCCTCTTCACTATGACGGACCGGTACATCGACCGCATTACTGCAGAGGCTGCTCTGCCGCCTGTCGATCTCCTGTTCCATCCTCCCCTCACTCGTGAACGAGACCCCAAGATACTTGAACTCCTCCACTTGGGGAAGGAGCTCTCCACCAACCTGAAGTGGGCTAACCACCTTTTTGCGGCTAAGGACCATGGCCTCGGACTTGGAGGTGCTGATCTTCATCCCAGCTGCTTCTTCACACTCGGCTGCAAACCTTCCCAGTGCATGCTGAAGGTCTTGGCCTGATGGAGCCAACAGGACAACATCATCGGCAAAAAGCAGAGACGAGATCCTGTGGTCCCCAAACCAGACTCCCTCCAGCCCCTGGCTGCTCCTAGAAATTCTGTCCATAAAAATAATGAACAGAACCGGTGACAAAGGGCAGCCTTGCCGGAGTCCAACATGCACCGGAAACAGGTCTGACTTACTGCCGGCAATGCGAACCAAACTCCTGCTCCGTGCATACAGAGACCGAGCCAGCCCTCAACAGAGGGCCTCGGACCCCATACTCCCGGAGCACCCCCCACAGAGTGCAGCGAGGGACACGGTCGAATGCCTTCTCCAAATCCACAAAAGCACATGTGGAACCGGTTGGGCAAACTCCCATGATTCCCTCCAATCACCCTGGTAGAGGGTATAGAGATGGTCCAGTGTTCCACGGCCAGGTCGAAAACCGCATTGTTCCTCCTGAATCCGGGGTTCGACTAAAGGCCGAATTCTCCTCTCCAGTACCCTGGCATAGACTTTCCCAGGAAGGCTGAGGAGTGTGATCCCCCTATAGTTGGAGCACACCCTCCGGTCCCCTTTCTTAAAAAGAGGAACCACCACCCCGGTCTGCCAATCCAGAGGCACCGTCCCCAGCTGCCACGCGATGTTGCAGAGGCGTGTCAGCCAAGACAGCCCCACAACATCCAGAGACTTCAGGTACTCAGGGCGGATCTCATCCACCCCCGCTGCTCTGCCACCGAGAAGCTTCTCAACTACCTCGGTGACCTCAGCTTGGGTGATAGATGACGCCACCTCTGAGCCCATGGCCTCTGCTTCCTCATCGGAAGGCATGACTCCGGGGTTGAGGTGATCCTCAAAGTATTCCTTCCACCGTCCGATGATGTCCCCAGTTGAAGTCAACAGATCCCCACCTCCACTGTAGACAGTTTTGGCAGGGCACTGCTTCCCCCTTCTGATATGTCGGACGGTTTGCCAGAACTTCTTTGAGGCCGACCGATAGTCCCTCTCCATGGCCTCTCCGAACTCCTCCCATACCCGAGATTTTGCCTCAACAACCACCCGGGCCGCAGCCCGCTTGGCCTGACGGTACCCATCAGCTGCCTCAGGGGTCCCGAGAGCCAACCAGGCTCGGAAGGACTCCTTCTTCAGCTTGACGGCATCCCTTACTTCCGGAGACCACCACCACCTTTCTTGACCTTCCCGGACCACCGGTTCAGTGGATTACCGCCGCGACAGGCACCTGAGACCTTACGGCCGCAGCTTCAGAATGGCTGCATCGACAATGGAGGTGGAGAACATGGTCCACTCAGACTCAATGTCTCCAACCTCCCTCGGGATCTGGTTGAAGCTCTGCCGGAGGTGGGAGTTAAAGATGTCTCTGACAGGGGGTTCTGCTAGGCGTTCCCAGCACACCCTCACAATACGTTTGGGTCTGCCGAGTCTGTCCAGCTTCCTTCCCCGCCATCGAATCCAGCTCACCACCAGGTGGTGATCAGTTGACAGCTCCGCCCCTCTCTTCACCCGAGTGTCCAAAACACACGGACGGAGGTCAGATGAAACAACCACAAGGTCTATCATCGATCTCCGTCCTAGGGTGTCCTGGTACCATGTGTACTGATGGACACCCTTGTGTTTGAACATGGTGTTCGTTATGGACAAACTATGACTAGCACAGAAGTCCAATAACTGAGCACCACTCGGGTTCAGATCAGGGGGGCCGTTCCTCCACAATCACGCCCCTCCAGGTATCACTGTCATTGCCCACGTGGGCATTGAAGTCCCCCAGTAGAACAACGGAAGTCTCCAGTCGGGGCGTTTATCAGCGCCCCTCCCAGAGACGCCAAGAAGGCCGGGTACTCTACACTGCCATTCGGCCCATAGGCAACAAACAACAGTGAGAGACTTTTCCCCAACCCGAAGGCGCAGGGAAACGACCCTCTCGTTCACCGGGGTAAACTCCAACACATGACGGCTAAGATGGGGGGCTATGAGCAGGCCCACACCAGCCCGTCGTCTCTCACCGCAGGCAACTCCAGAATAATGGAGATTCCAGCCTCTCTCGAGGAGTATGGTTCCAGAGCCCAGACTGTGAGTGGAGGTGAGCCCGACTATCTCTAGCCGGTATCTCTCAACCTCCCGCACAAGCTCGGGCTCTTTCCCAACCAGCGAGGTGACATTCCATGTCCCTAGAGCTAGTCTCTGTGTTCAGAGGTCGGGTTGTCGAGGCCTCCGCCTTCGACCACTGCCCGAACCACATTGCACCGGTCCCTTATGAGCCTTCCTGCAGGTGGTGGGCCCACGGGAAGGTGTCCCCACGTCACTCATTCGGGCCGAGCCCGGCCGGGCCCCATGGGTGGAGGCCCGACCACCAGGCGCTCGCTTTTGAGCCCCAGCCCCGGGCCTGGCTCCAGGGAGGGGCCCCGGCTGCGCCATACCGGGCGACGTTACGGTCCTTGATTTTATTTGTTTCATAGGGAACTTGAACCGCTCTTCATCTGAGCTGTCGCCTAGGACCTGTTTGCCTTGGGAGACCCTACCAGGGGCGTCTAGCCCCCGACAACATAGCTCCTAGGATCATCCGGTTACTCAAACTCCTCCACCACGTTAAGGTGGCGGTTCAAGGAGGGGTTGACAAAAAAAAAAAAACATGTTTACATGTTGACAAAAACGTAATTTTTCATAAAAATATGAAAGTTATGATAAAAGCATGATTTTTCATATTCATAACCAAAACAATGAAAACATTTTTAAAACTGAAAACTATGATCGAAAAACCTCTGATCTGAAAAACTGTTTTCTGGAAAGTGATTTTTCATCAAAAACCTAAAAAAAAAAGAATATTTTATGTTCAGCCGTGCCTGTGTGGAGAAAAAGGTGCTTCTCAGGCGCTGAAAACGCGTCTCCGCAAACGAGAGCTCTCTAGGAAGAAGGGAAAGCTGTTTCCTAAGAGTTTAGGAACAGGAGTTTAGGCGATGACTCCATGAATTTCTTCAATAACAAAATAACGAATATTAGGGAAAATATTCAGGCCTTAAATCCAGATTTTTTTCATTGCTCCTGGCTGGAGACATGATGAGCATGATGTGCATTTCCCGAGTGTCTCCGAGTTGGTCCGGAGCTGGTCCGTAGGAGCCTGAAGGCTCAAGAGGCAGCCTCTCAGCATCGTCTCACTTCATCTCTTTGTCTTCTCTCCTTTGCCCACCAACCACTGCTTTTGCCGTTGTTCTCTCTGAGTTGTAGAGAGTGTAGATGGGCTTTATGGGCCTGAATGTCACACCCAACTTTTGAACTGACAAATGCAACGGCATGAAACCTGAGCAGAAAGGTATTTCTTTGTCTATGCTCAAGCTAATTTGCATATGGGGGAATAGTTCAGAAGCTAATCAAGTTATTTACTTGAAATATGGATTAATGAATTGAAACCTCTTACAGTTACATCATCTTCATCTTGGTGCAGGAAATGACAAATGGATCAATTAGATACTGAGTACAGCCAAGTAGACATTGTAACAACCAGAGAATTTTATAAGCACTTCTTACTTACAAACATTGGTTGATATGCAATGAAGGAGAGAGATCATTTTAAAATGAAAAGAAGGAAAGAGAAAGGATGGAAGCAGGGAACTGATCAGCCTTAATGATAAAATACATGTTATCACTACATGATCAATATGAAAGATAATAACAATGTTCCAGAAATATAATCATTATTTTAATGAACCCTATTGTTTAACCACTGTTGATTATTAAAACAGCAGTGTTTTATAACTAAAGTTGTAGAGAACAATAAGAATAATGATGATATTTTCATAAAACATTGTTCAAGTTTCAGCATGATAAAATAGAACTTTATACATACATTAACACATACAGGCACGTGTGTGTGTGTGTGTGCGCGCGCGAGTGTGGCTGAGTTCAGGAAGTGTGTCCGCGTTCTGTGGGAAGAATGGGGGTTTGTTTGGGATTTAATGCCAGTCACAAACTTTGAGAGGCACGAAGTCAAAGGTGAAGGGTCAGAAGTTTACTTCAGTCAACATAAATTAATTTATTAGGCCTAAAGCATTTCCCAAGAGTGCAGTATGAACCATTAACATTGTGTCCCTTTTGGGGGGGGGGGGGGGGGGGGGCTGGCTAAGGTCTTGCAGATAAGATGGCCTATCTGTGAATGACCAGCCAGGCTGGCGCCTGGTGTGGTCGTAAAATTAGTGGAATGTGGTATCTTTGAGTGGATGCAACTATATGTAAATGTAATCATTTAGTAATTTTGTCGATCTAAATGCACTACATAGTCATGGTAGAATGTAAGGCTCTAATAATTTGGTCAGGTACTGTGCAAGTCAGGAGTAAGATTTTAAAATCGATGCGGAATTTCAATGGGAGCCAGTGCAGTATGGATAAGACAGGGGTGATGTGCTCATTTCTCTAGTTCTACTCTCGCCACTGTGTTCTGAACTAATTGAAGCTTATTTATTTAAGTTGAACATCCAGACAGTAAGGCATTACAATAATCTAACCTAGATGTGATAAAAGCGTGAACTAAAAGCATGAACTAATATTTCTACTAATATTTAAAATTGTGATCTGATATAACTTAGATGACCCGCTATGCGCAGCATTTATGTCCATACTTGACTCAGTGGGAGTCAATCAGTGTGTGGTAGGACCCACTCATAAAGCAGGTCACACTTTACATTTAATATTATTTTTTGGGGTAAGTATGACTAACATAATAGTTACCCCAAAAGATAATATTAAATCTAAAGTCTTTTGAAGTAAGTATTATGTTAGTAATACTAATATTAGTATTAATATTAATATTAGACTGGCTAACTCTATCTGCGGCAACTAGATTCCTTGCTAGAGGTACGTTACACTTTTGCTTGCTAGCATTCTCTATGGTCTGGATATTCAAATTCTATATTCTAAGGTCTAATACTAAAATTTTCTCCGTCAGAGTGCTAACTAGCAAACACCACCCAACTGCCTCCACTGGCTCCACTGGCTCCACTGGCCGGTATCTGCACACATCAGATTCAAAACACTGATGTTTGCCTACAAATCCAAAATAGACCTTCACCTTCTTACCTAGGAGACCTCATCTCCCCAGAATAGTTATATCGGGTATGTCCTGCCATCAAAGGTGATTTACAACGCGTACATCATGTCAAGAATTATGACCCTGACCCCACTAAGTGACCAGTTATGAGTGGGTCTGCCTACTGGCCTTCGTCATCTATTTTTTTCATGCTGAAAATGTAAATGTGCGGTGTGTGTGTGAGACATTGCTTGTTGATGAAAGACACTGTGTACATTCTAAACTAGTATTTAAACAGACCTTAAAATACATAATTACCTCCATGAAGATGTGGATTTTGTAGAGCATGATTTCACCATGTCTGTCAGTCACACAGGTAGTTATGTGTTTAAAAACGTATTGCGGTCTGTGAAAATCTAAGCAGTGGATGTGATGGATGGATTTGCACAGCAGCACCACTATCTGATTTTCTATAACAAAGACTGGTGTGTGTTCTACAATTATGTTTCAGAGTGGAATGTTGTAGACCCAAACAATAGGTTTCGGATGGTCAGCGGTGCCGGTAAAAAGCATCTAGACGACTATGTGTCCATCTTTCAGCTGCTAGATGAAGACACATAGACTATTCCTGAGTCTGAGTGTGAAGCTATGTTCATATTTCAATGGAGGGATGTAGAAATAATTTGCATTGTTTTCACGTGTTAGTAATATGTTTAAATGGTGTGCGGCCTACGTTCTCAACAGACGTAGGTGGTGAACAAATAATGCTGAACAGTCAGCTGAAGCCAAAGAGGTTGAGATATGCGTCTACAGTGGCCAGAAGATACCAAAAGTACAACGTAAGTTAAAGCCGGGTAATTATGATGATATTGTCTTTCTGATAAGGTAGATCAATGCAAACCTACCTCCAGGCCTGAGATTTGGTTATGACCACATTCATAATAAAGTGTTTCGCAAAGGTCCTCCAAAAACATCGCTGACGTTTTATAGGAAGTTAGCTGTTATTTTAGGATTAAAGCCAGTATTTCCTATACAGACTAGCAATTCATGACGAATATGGTGTGGGGTACGTAGATGCAGCATATGCAACCCATCAAGCAGATATAAATCGAGGGTTTTATACCATTTATATCTACACGGGTATTATAGAATATCAATCAGTCGGTGATCATCATTATTAGGATGTGTCAGTGTTAGGAGTCAGTGCCACTGACAATGATTTCTTTATCTTCAGAATCAAGGGTAATACTGTTAGCGGCAGGAATGGGTAACAGAAGAGGAGGACCAAGGGAAGGTGGGGAAGGAGAAGGAGAGGCAGGAGCACGATCCGGTGTACTCGGGGAAGTAGGGGAATATGATGGGGATGCGATCCTGTAGCCAGGAAAACTGGAAGAATCTGATCCTGATCCAGAGCTGGATGAGGAATCCTCAGAGTTTTCTCCTGTTTGAGTACTTGCGTCAGCAGTGCGAGGAAGATACAGGATCAACAGGAAGATACAGAGCACGGGAAGGATCAACAGGCACAGAGTTATCACACAGATTATCAAAGAAGTGCTCCAGTTCACGGGTCAACAGACCAAGCTGGAGACGCCTCAGCACATGTTAAGAATAATATAATCAACTATAATCAGCAAAATGCAAAAGTACTCAACTATAATGCAAGAGCAAACTCATAGAAGTGCTAAGTTATTAAAATAAATAGAGAAGGTACTTAAACATGATTTAATTCAGGAAAATCCCCAGAAAATCCCAGTGGTAAGAAAAAGTCCGAACAGATGTTGTCAACAAGGTCAAAGCAGCGTTTAGGTCCGGGACCTTTAAAAAATAAAACATGAGGGCAGATCTGGAAATAACCGTGAATGAAATAAACATCACAAAACGTTTTGTTGCAGCAGATGCTTAGTGCGGTTTATTACATCGGTTTATTTTAACTTTTACAGTTTTTACCCTTTGAATCAAGAAGAAAGTTTTTGGTGAAGGGTTGCTTTTTGAGGTTTTTGTTTTGTTAGTGCAGACGTGCACTTGCATGCATCCACCTTGTTTATTTTTTGTATTTAGTTAAAGGGATTTTTGATTCTTAAGGATTTGATGAAACAGGTAAAATAAACTTGTGAATTGCTGTCCTTCTCACTAAAGCCTGAAAGTCTGATTTTTGTTGGGAGTTGCGATCCTAGGCTATGGAGTAAGAAACTTGGGGAACTCCTGTGGTGTCCAGTCTTAGAGAGGAATCTGAGATCCGACACACGCACAAATGCATTTGATCGGACACGAAAAAAATAGGGGGTGGACAGGGCGGGACTTGAATGAACATAGAAGAATCTCATTGGATGAAGGGGACGGGGCTTTCAGAAAATGGAACGCTCTGATTGGATAAGAAGGAGGCGGGATATCGTGACATGGCGTGATCTGATTGGATGACCATTGACCTGTAGCTGACAAATTATTAGAAGATGAGAGGGTGTAACTCTCATATATGCAGGTATATGGAGTATAGCCACTTCTAATACCCTCTAAATCAGGGGTGTCAAACTCAGTTCCCGGGGGGCCGCAGCCCTGCAGAGTTTGGCTCCAACCATAATTAAAAAACACCTGATCCAACTAATCAAGTCATTAAGGCTTATTTTAAAACTACATGGTATGTATGTTGGAGCAGGGTTGGAACAAAACACTGCAGGGCTGCGGCCCTCCAGGAACGGAGTTTGACACCCCTGCTCTACATCTTTCAGTAGTCAGTAAAAATCATAAAAGTTCAGCACATGAGTGGATAACCCAATTAAATTGTAAATAAATTATTGTAATTGTAAAAAAAACTTCCCTAAAAACACCCAGTAAAACAGTTATGTAGTCAGAACTTCCCTTGAAATATGATAGCAACCGCCCCACTCCTGATACGTTTGACAATGCCCAACACAATGGTTCGTAGCACTGTGAGTCAGTACCTGATTCGCTGCGTGTCAATCAATATTCAACACCATTTCAGTTAATGAAAATAAGAAGATGAAGCGAACCTCTCAAACAAATATTTGTTTTCAAAGTTATAAAATACCTTGCAATGTTATATCGGTGCTGTTAGCCAGAAGCTCAGCCAACAATAGCTATGCTACAGCGGTTCTGTTAGACAGTAGCACAGCAAATGTCATCCAAGCGCCTGTGCTTGCTTCGTTCCCCACTCTGAGAGAATAGTGTGAGAGGAACTTGAGCCTTATGAACAACATAAGCACAAACAAAATAGCTGTCCTACTGGTCTCAAACATATCAAACTTAATGATGATGAACATGTATGTATTGACTGCAAAATCTCACCTTTTTTGTGACTAATATATATTAAATATGCAAGACTAATCTTACATGACAATATTTATAACAAATGGCATTCATCATTTGCAAGACCGCTTTTTAAAAAATGGGGGCATAAATTAAGAATATACCCACTTCTCCAGGAACCAGAGATGCAATCTGGCAACCACTTTTGCAAGAACCAGAGATGCAATCTGGCAACCACTTTTGCAACGGCCAAAGGAGAAACATCAGACGTCAGACAGGGTGTGCAGCGGTGAAGCGGCTGTTGATAAGCTCAAAGTGTGTGTGTGTGTGTGTGTGTGTGTGTGTGTGTGTGTGTGTGTGTGTGTGTGTGTGTGTGTGTGTGTGTGTGTGTGTGTGTGTGTGTGTGTGTGTGTGTGTGTGTAGTGAGAGAGAGAGAGAGAGAGAATAGGAGAGGAAGCAAGAAGAGAGCGAGCAGCCATGGTTGAAAGCGCAGATGCGGAAGATGAGATCCAATTTCTACGCACGGTAAGCAGGATATCGTATTTCCATTTGCTGACGGAATGTACGGCGTCTTTTGTTCGATGTGCTACAATCGGCGTCGTAGCAACGAGATTAAAGAGGTGTCTTGTGATTGTGGTGATGCGGTTCTTCTCGACCGCAAGACAGAAGAAAAAGAGGAAGAAAATACGCCATCATCGCGTGCACACGTTCACACGTTCACATTGATGTAATATGATTAAAATCTAAAACAGCAGTTCTGCTGCTTTGCATGCGCCAATGGGTTAGAATGGTATTCAAGAAGCCCAAAAGAAGAGGAAGTATTATTATTATTATTATTATTATTATTATTATTATTATTATTATTAGTAGTAGTAGTAGTAATAATAGTTGTAGTAGTAGTAATAGTAGTAGTAGAACTTTTGCTTCTATATCCATCACCCTGTTTAATGCTTATATTGTTTTATTTTTTCATATATTTTTAGATAACTCTCGATCTGATCTTAGTGAAAGAACGAAACCTTCTTAAAGAGGTTGTTCCACATAATTAAGCTAGTGGCAGTTCTCATGCAATGTGGGGAGGAAGATGGGGCTTTTGAAGATAAAAAGTATGAAATATTGTTTGCAAAAGATACAATTAATATATTCACAAAACTGTACATAGATAATTGAACTATGAGGTGAAATGAGAAATTCAGGAAGAACAGGAATTCAATCAGATAAACATTTATTCAAAAAGATGCCTGGCAGACAAATTAGCAGCTATTAAAAAAGCTACTGTTGAGCAATAAACAGATATTTGGAGCTGCCAGTGTCTGTTTTGCATAAAGTGGTATTTTGGTCATTCCTAACCTAATCTCTCAATGTGCAACGTTTGCTGTGCGCTCAGAAAAATTAAGACTGATTTTCTAATTGCTATATTCAGTGATGAACACCATGCTATACTGGATGGTCCAAATAGATAGAGTTCTGAATGTCAGGTGAAAGGCCATCCAACAAGACTGCAACATCAGGAAAAGTGTGATTTGGATAGAATATTTTTTGAATTAAGATGGTAGGTCCCTACACGATCCATGAAGTTGTCTCAATGACCACTCTGAGATAATTTTCTGCCATGGAAGTGAGGTGATAGCCCAGTGGTTAAGGTGTTGGCCTCTTGACCGGAAGATCAAACCCCACCACCACCAAATGCCATTAGTGGGCCCTTAGGCAAGGCCCTTAAACCTCAGTTGCTCAGTTGTATGTCGCTTTGGATAAGGGTGTCTGCCAAATGCTATAAATGGTATGAAAAGAACATTTGTGCTTTCCAATTTTCAAAGCACAAATTGAATTTTTGTGAATTTTCATGCAGGACAAAACACCATCACACACTGCACAAAATAACTATATAATTTTTGATTGCTATGGGTATAAAAGGAGAAAAAAATGATGGTGGGCAACAATATAGCTGCTGCAAAAAACAGCTCTGGGAGTAGGGATTCATGATCCTTGTTAAATGTGAATCACTCCATGGGAATTGAGATCACAATTTTCACCAAAAATGTATTGAACTCAAGTACAAAAAAACAGGACAATCAATTAAAGAGATGAAGTAACAAAAATTGCCTACCAATAACTATTTTAAAATAACAATAACGTGTGAACATAGCATGCTCTGACTGCAGGGAAATAAGGCTGGTTTTTACTTATATGCTATAGCCTATGCACATAGCCAATGGCATTATGAGCATTTATACTTCTGCATCGCTCTACAGTGACTATTCTGAAATACTAGTTGGCGGTGGTGCGTTGTTTGAGTTTTTTTGTTAGTGTTTTGGGTTTCTTCTGTAGCAACAATTGTGAATTCAATGTCGAATTCCTACAATGACAGGAATTAGCTGACACCTGACAGTCTTTGTAAAATGGTATAGCGTTTTAATATTAGGGGAAAATGAACGAGCAAGGTGCCCGCTATTATCCACCATTATAATGTTTATTATTACGGGGTAATTAACCATATGTTTCTCCACCAGTCGGTAACCGACAATTTAAGTTGAAATTACAACATGTACATCCAAATACTCATATTAATTATAATGGTTTATAATTAATTATGACTATTGAATGTTAGATTGAATATTAAAGGAATCAATAGCTTAATTACTTGATCTGTTCGTCCGGCGAGCAGACAATATAATTATTCCTTAATCCCAAGAAAAGTTATCTTCCTGGCCTAGAAAATAACTATTCTAATGTAATACAAGTTGTAATTGAGCGAGGTAGCGAGATCAAAGATTCACTGACTTGTAATTGTGAGGCACAGACAAAGACAATCACTTGTGTATATACAACATTTAATAGATGGCACATGACACATACTAATCTATGACAAACATCTATATACAATAGTACTGAGGGGAAGAAAGTGAGAGAGAGAGAGAGAGAGAGAGAGAGAGAGAGGCGAGATATAGACGGCGAGTTGAATGAATCAAATTTATCACACCTGGATGAGAATCGTAAAGAGGAATTCAAATTCACCTTAATTAAAAGGGGCTTAACTTACAGATGCTGAATTGATCAGCAGCGTTACTTGCATTGGGTTTGAAGTTGAACAAAAGTCCGGACGATTCTAGGTGTTGAAGATGAAGTCCTGTAGATGAAGATGAGGAATTGCTGTTCTGTCTCAGGAGGAGATTCATGACTCAGAAAGGCCAGCATGGCCTCTCTCCGGGTTGGAGACATGATGAGCATGAGTTTCCCGAGTGACTCCGAGTTGGTCTGGAGCTGGTCTGCTTGAGAGGCCGCAGCCAGTTTCTTTGTTCTCCGCCGGTGTCTTCCCCCGTGGGTGTCTCTCCCATGCTGTCTCTCTGTGTGGGTTTCTCTCCTCCTTGTTCTCTCTTCGAGTGACTCCCAGTGTTCTCCCCCGAGTTGTTCTCCGCAGTTGTTGAGAGTGTAGACAGGATTTATGGGCCTGGGTGTCACACCCAACTTCGAAACTGACCAATGCAATGACATGAAACTTGAGCAAAAAGGTATTTCTTTGTCTATGCCCAAGCTCATTTGCATATTGGGAATGGTCCAAAAGTTAATCAAGTTATTTACTTGAAATATGAATTAATGAATTGAAACCTCTTACAATTACATCATCTTAATCATGGTGTAGGAAATGACGAATGGATCAATTAGATACCAGAGAACGGCCAAGTAGACATTGTAACATCCAGAGAATTATATATAAGTACTTATATATATGATGGTGATGGTGGTGGTAGCCCAGTGGTTAAGGTGTTGGACTCTGGACCGGAAGATCATGGGTTCAAACCCCACCACCACAAAGATGCCACTAGTGGGCCCTTGAGCAAGGCCCTTAACCCTCAATTGCTCAGTTGTAAGTCGCTCTGGATAAGGGCGTCTGCTAAATGCCGCAAATGTAAATGTAAATGTACTTCTTACTTACAAACATTGGTTGATATGCAATGAAAGAAAGAGATCATTTGAAGATCATTTGAAAATGAAAAGAATGAAAGAGAATGGATGGATGCACAAACTGATCAGCTTTAATACTAATACGTCATCACTACATGATTAATATAAAGGATAATAACAATGTTCTAGAAATATAATCATTATTTTGATGAACCCTATTGTTTAATCACTATTAATTATTAAAACAGCATTGTTTTATAACTGAAGTTTAATAGAACAATAAGAATAATGATGATAATTTCATAAAACATTGTTCAAGTAAGCACACAGATTATGAGTTTCAGCATGATAAAATAGAAGCTCATACATACATTAAACACATACAGGCGTGTGTGTGTGTGTGTGTGTTTGTGTAGCTGAGTTCACGAAATGTGCCAGCATCCTGTGGGGGAGTGGGGATTTGTTTGAGATTTAAATGACAGTCGTAAACTGAGTATTTGGGAGGCATGAAGTCAAAGGTGACGGGCCAGAAGTGCAGATAAGATGGGGCCTATCTGAGAATGGCCCAGCCCGGCTGGAGCCAGGTGTGGTCGTAAAATATGGAATGTGATCATTTAGAAATTGTGTCGATCCAAATGCACTACAATGGTGATGAAGAATCATACAGGTCTTTATATTTTCTCACTTCTTCAATGTTCCTTGGCGGTACAGAGCATTGATGTGATGTTACTTTTTTTTTTTAGTTACTTTTTTGGAGAGGTGCACATCAGGTTACGGCACAGGCTAGAGTAGCGGTTGACGGTTTGGCTACGCTGTAGCATTGACAAGTAAGTAAAACACAGCCTATAAAAGTGAGTGGTTTGCCTGTCATGGGATGAGAAGCTTATGTAAGTTGATGTAGAATTCAATTTTGCTTTCCTGACATCCAACAGCAAGGAGGTACAGATATTGAAGCTGGTTATTGTTGAGATGCTCCTCCAAACTGCTGCATGACTAGATTTCAGATAACAGCACAACGCATTAAAAATAAGCATAATATCCAGTTACAGAAACATTATACAAGTTGATTATTCAAACATCCTTGAGAAAAATCAAGAGCTTTTTCTGGTGTTGTAGATCTTCAACAAAACTTCTTTCAGACTGTTTCATACGCCAAACAATATATCCTGCATTGCTTGCAGAATTATAGAACTGTTCCTGAAATAGATTTAATCACATATCAATTTATAATAATGTAAAAGAATAACATTTTTGTGTTACAGAAACACCCTAATGCATAAACAAAAAAATATGGTATGAAATACACGCAAACAATAAAGAAAAAGTACAAAGCCTTTACTTGACTCTTTGGGGGAAGAAAACACCATTATTATGCCAAGAACATGCTGTTATTTTTTTGCTTTAGGTGGGAGGTGTCAAAGATGAAATCATATTAGTCATCTAAATTCACACAATGGCTCCTCAGTTATTCAGTACAAATAAACAAAAGATGCAACATGAATACCAATGTTTCAGTCATGTAAGCCACCAGTATGTTAATCATTTGTCTTGTGGCATCAGTAAGGGTATCTGTTACTTGATACTGTTTTAGTACTTTTAACGTATTAAGACTGGGGAAAATTAACAAGCAAGGTGCCCGCTATTCCCTAATCATTATAACTGTAAGGTATTAAGATTGGTGAAAAATGAAGAGCAACGTGCCCGCCATTCTCCACCAATTATAAGGTAGGGTTTTAATATTACAGGGCAATTAACCATATATTTCTCCACCAGTTGGTAACCGACAATTTAAGTTGAAATTACAACATGTACATCCAAATACTCATATTAATTATAATGGTTTATAATTAATTATGACTATTGAATGTTGGATTGAAGATTTCACTGCCACTTTGAGCTGTAGCATATCTTCAACTAACTAATAACAAAAATAAATGTGAGAATGAAAATGCAAAACCAAATTTTAAAGACTCTGTCAAAGCAATGTTAAGAGGATCAAGCTTTGTTCTAACCTGTAACGAAATTCATGAATGCATATCTTCACCAATAACTGTAATGAATACTGCATTCCAACATCATCATCTGTAACATTTTAATATTGGGGAAAAATGAACGAGCAAGGTGCCCGCTATTATCCACCAATATAATGTTTAATATTACGGGGTAATTAACCAAATGTTTCTCCACCAGTCGGTAACCGACAATTTAAGTTGAATTTACAACATGTACATCCAAATACTCATATTAATTATGATGGTTTATAATTAATTATGACTACTGAATGTTAGATTGAATATTAATGGAATCAATAGCTTAATTATTTGATCTGTTCATCCGGCGAGCAGACAATATAATTATTCATTAATCCCAAGAAAAGTTATATTCCTGGCCTAGAAAATAACTATTCTAATATAATACAAGTTGTAATTGAGCAAGGTAGCAAGATCAAAGATTCATTGACTTGTAATTGTGAGGCACACACAAAGACAATCACTTGTGTATATACAACATTTAATAGACGGCACATGACACACTAATCTATGACAAACATCTATATACAATAGTACTGAGGGGAAGAAAGTGAGAGAGAGAGAGAGAGAGAGAGAGAGAGAGAGAGAGAGAGAGAGAAAGAGGAGAAGACGGACGGCAAGTTGAAGGAATCAAATTTATCACACCTTGATGAGAATCGTAAAGAGGAATTCAAATTCACCTTAATTAAAAGGGGCTTAACTTACAGACGCTGAATTGATCAGCAGCGTTACTTTCATTGGGTTTGAAGCTGAACAAAAGTCCGGACGATTCGAGGTGTTGAAGATGAAGTCCTGAAGATGACGATCAGGAATTGCTGTTTCTTTGTCCTCCGCCGGTGTTCCCCCCCAGGTTGTTCTCTCCCCATGCTGTCTCGCCGTGGGGGGGGGGGGGGGGGGGTCTCCCCCCTTCCGGCTTGTTCTCTCTTCCCGTTCGTGTTTGTTTCTCTCCTCCTTCCTTCTTCCTTCTTCCTTCTTCCTCTCTTGCCCGAATTGTGGAGAGTGTAGACAGGATTTATGGGCCTGGGGTCACACCCAACTTTTGGAAACTAACCAATGCCATGCCATGAAACTTGAGCAGAAAGGTATTTCTTTGTCTAGGCCCAAGCTCATTTGCATATAGGGAATGGTCCAAAAGTTAATCAAGTTATTAACTTGAAATATGAATTAATGAATTGAAACCTCTTACAATTACATCATCTTCATCATGGTGTGGGAAATGTCGAATGGATCAATTAGATACCAAGAACGGCCAAGTAGACATTGTAACAACCAGATAATTATATATAAGTACTTCTAACTTACAAACATTGGTTGATATGCAATGAAAGAAAGAGATCATTTGAAGATCATTTGAAAATGGAAAGAATGAAAGAGAATGGAAAGATGCACGAACTGATCAGCCTTAATACTAATACATGTCATCACTACATGATTAATATAAAGGATAATAACAATGTTCTAGAAATATAATCATTATTTTGATGAATCCTATTGTTTAATCACTATTAATTATTAAAACAGCATTGTTTTATAACTAAAGTTTTATAGAACAATAAGAATAATGATGATAATTTCATAAAACATTGTTCAAGTTAACACACAGATTATGAGTTTCAGCATGATAAGATAGAAACTCATACATACATTACACATATAGGCAAGTGTGTGTGTGTGTGTGTGTGTGTGTGTGTGTGTGTGTGTGTGTGTGTGTGTGTGTGTGTGACAATGGGGGTTTGTTTGGGATTTAAATGACAGTCGTAAACTGAGTATTTGGGAGGCAGAAGTCAAAGGTGATGGGCCAGGAAGTGCAGATAAGATGGGGCCTGTCTGTGAATGGCCCAGGTCATAAAATATGGAATGTGATTTAGAAATTTTGTCGATCCAAATGCACTACAAACCTGTTGTTAACCATTATTGCTTTAGTTTCCTCAATTCTTTGTCTCTTGTTAGGGACCTCACATAAGATTACAGTGACTGCATCAAGGTTGCAGTTTGAGTCAGTGTCAGGTTGAAGAAAATGAATCAGAAAATACTAAAAGATCATAAAATATTTAATTACAAATGTTTTGGTGTTCAGCAAAAGAACATGACAAAAACAAAACATAACCTTATGTTTTGAATTACTGTTGTACAATAATTTCATATTTAAAATACATTCAAATTCAAACAAAAACTCACCTCACCTAAATTCCCGACGTGCTGGCACACGTGTGTGTGCTTTTTGCATCTGGCGGCAAACAAAATCTCTCTATGAATGTAAAATGTGAGAAAATAAATCAACACAATCCACCTTTACATATTTCTGTTGTTGGTTGAACATACATAGTGACAGATAATAAAGAAAGATCAGAAAATTTTTTTTCTGCATGCTTTTTTTGAGCATGCATCGCATTATTAATAACCAAGCACATTGTTTTCAAAATGCACTGAACACTTGTATTAATCAAACAAAGGGCTGCAAGCTTAATCAAAGCCATGATAATATAAAGTTGCATCAGACAACTACAAGAGTGATATTGCTTTAATATTTTTCTTTAATTTATTATTTTTACAATGTCTTGAATCTGTCTAGGGTTTTATGTACTGGACGCATTTGTTAATGGTTTTCGTATGTTCAAGCACATTTAGCAAGGAAGCCTTTTCTGTTTTCAGAACGTTTTCACAAGTAAGTGTTTGCTCTCCAGTGCCAGCTTTCGGCATGTATCAGCTGCGGCACTCAGAGTAGTTATTGAAAGCTAAAAATCATGGTCTGCCATGATTTTTTTTTTTACATCAAATTGCTTATTTGTCCAAAATCAGCAGTAATATACACTACATACTCACTTTTACCTTAGGCTGTAAGATACATTTGGAATATAAGCATTAATGGTTTATATCTTAAAAACAAAAATTCACCATCAATTATGTATAAAACATGTTTTCTACCAACAGATATGAAATAATGTGTGTGGGTCAAGTTACCAGTTGGTCATGTTACCAATGTGCAGCCTGTTTAACCCATGAAGTGTAGTTTTCTGTAACATTTTTCCAGAAACCACAAAAATAGGTAAAATTAAATTACAAATATTGAACCTTGTCCTTTTAATATTGTTAATACATCACTTTGAGCTTGCTTTATAAGGCTGTAGACATACTATAGTACCTGTAGTAACTATAACACCTAGCATGCACCGCCTTTAAGCCCTGACATGAATCAGGGCTTTGAAAACATATTCTGTATAACCTGTTAAAAGATCAGTCATTCATACCACTATCAAAAGCATTAAAAATACACGTGTAAATACTTTTACTTACCGTTCAGTATGCAGGACGCGTGGCGGTGCAGCAAATCGTCATTGTCCGAACGGAAAATTCAAGTGCTTGGGCAGAGAAGTAAATGAGACTTCTTAGAAATAGTATGAATTTAGTGGAATTTAATTTTCTATGCAAAAAGGAGGAAAATGAAAAATCATTTATTTATTCTACACACTTCCTGAACTCAGCCACACACACACGCGTACACCACACACGTGCCTGTATGTATTGATGTATGTATATATGTATATTAATGTATGTATGTATAATGTATGTATGTATGAATGTTGTATTTTATCATGTTGAAACTCATGGTCTGTGTGTTACCTCGAACAATGTTTTATGGAATCATCATCATTATTCTTATTGTTCTATAAAACTCTAGTTATAAAACAATGATGTTTTAATAATTAATAGTGGTTAAACAATAGAGATCATCAAAATAATTATTATATTTCTAGAACATTTTTATTATCCTTCATATTAATCATGTAGTGATGACATGTATTTTATTATTAAGGCTGATCAGTTCCCTGCCTTCATCCTTTCTCTTTCCTTATTTTAATTTTCAAATGATCTCTCTCCTTCATTGCATATCAACCAATGTTTGAAAGTAAGAAATACTTGTATCTAATTCTCTGGTTGTTACAATATCTGCTTGGCCGTTCGTGGTATCTAAATGATCCATTTGTTATTTTCTACACCATGATGTAGCTGATGTAACTGTAAGAGGCTTCAAATCATTAATACATATTTCAAGTAAATAACTTTATTAACTTCCAAACCATTCCCCCTTATGCAAATAAGCTTTGCATAGACAAAGAAATAACTTTCTGCTCAAGCTTCATGGCTTTGTATTTGTCAGATCATGCTCATCATGGCTCCAGCCAGGAGCGAGGCCATGCTGACCTTTCGTACATCTCCTTCTGAGACAAAACGGCAATTCCAGATCTTCATCTACAGGACTTCATCTGAAGCACCTAGACTTGTCCAAACTTTTGTTCCACTTCCAACCCAATGCAAGTAACGCTTGACGGGTTCCATTTAGTGTATTTTCAATTCGCTATTTAAATTTGTGCATTTTGAAGGGTAATGGAAACTCGCTTATTGTTTAGAAGGTGGCAACTGGTTTGCAGTGGTATATATTTTACTAACATATCAGACAGATTAGATCTTCTCCAAAAACTCATAAAACTTCTCACATTCCCACACCATATGTATGAATCTTCCCACTTGTTGGAGATGCTTTAATGAGAAAATGTTAATTTTATATTCAGTACAATCTATGACAATTTTTATTTTATTTGATATTTTATTTTACACTGTTTTACATACAAAAAGAAATCAAGCTGAGACTTTCATTCCAGGTTTCATCAGGCACTTCATCAAATTCCTAGTCCAGGCCCCTCTTATATAATTTGTACTCACAGCCATTAATAAATCATTCGTTACTCTCACCAAGGAGGTTTCAGTTCTATGCTTTGTATGAAATCCTTACTGGATTTAGCCAAGATGGCGCCAAGATTGCGCCGGTGAGGTCGGCTGCCGTCGCGACTGCTCTGACCCACGTTACCTTGTTTTTGTTTTGTAATTTAATTTCCGCCAACTCTAGACCGGTAAACTCATCACCATTGAGTGCATTAGGTACGATAGAGATACTCTTATTTCTATTAATCTACAATGTACTTACAATTAGACGGTTTTAACTCCGGATCCGAGCTGGCCGAGTGAGATCCTGAGGGAAAACAAAGGACGCGACGCGAAGCGGCGGCCCCGAGGGAAACGAGCTGGCGTCAGGAACAGGCTGAGAGTCCGTGCACACCGCACACCTCTGCCTAGCATCCTGCTCGCCAATGTCCAGTCCCTGGAGAACAAGCTCGATGACCTCAGGGCCAGGGTAAAGTTCCAGAGAGACATTCGGGACTGCAATCTCCTCTGCTTCACCGAGACATGGCTGAACCCAGCGGTGCCGGACCACGCCATTCAGCCGGTCGAGTTCTTCTCGGTTCACCGCATGGACAGGACACGGGACTCGGGGAAGACAAGGGGAGGTGGCGTGTGTTTAATGGTGAACAACAGCTGGTGCAGCAGCGCGAGCGTTATTCCTCTTGCACGCTCCTGCACACCCAACCTGGAACTACTGACCATCAAATGTCGTTCCTTTTTATCTTCCTCTGGAATTTACATCGGTCATAATCAGCGCCGTTTATATTCCACCACAAGCGGACACGGACACTGCCTTATGCGAGCTGCATGAGGCACTCACACAGCACCAGACACAGAACCGGGACGCTGCGCTTATTGTTGCGGGGGACTTTAACAGTGCCAACCTCAAACGCGCAGCGCCTAACTTCTATCAGCACATCACCTGCCCAACCAGGGGCGAAAGGACACTGGACCACTGCTACACATCGGTTAAGGACGGCTACAAGGCACAATCTCGCCCACCGTTTGGGTAAATCCGACCACGCCGCCATCTTCCTCATGCCAAAATATAAACAAAGGCTCAAACAGGAAGCTCCGGTTCAGAGGGAGGTCGCGCGCTGGACAGACCAATCGGTGGCCGCGCTACAGGACGCACTCGATGACGCAGACTGGGACATGTTCCGACACAGCTCCGATGACGTCAACATGTTTACGGAAGCGGTTGTGGGATTCGTCGGGAAACTAGCGGATGATACCGCACTGAAAACGACCATCAGAACGTTTCCCAATCAGAAGCCGTGGGTGGACAAAACCATCCGCGACGCTCTGAGATCTCACACCGCGGCCTACAATGCGGGACTTGCGTTCGGGGGACATGGACCAGTACAAGGACTGCGTCATACAACGTCCGGAAGGCGGTGAAAGAGGCGAAGCAGCGCTACGGGAGGAAACTAGAGTCACAACTCCAACAGAATGACTCTAGAAGCCTGTGGCAGGGACTAAGATCAATAACGGACTATAAAGCACCAACATCCGGGATGACGAACGCGGACATGACTCTGGCAGACGAGCTGAACACCTTTTATGCTCGCTTCGAGGCTGCAGCTAAAGACGCTTAGTGTTGCTAACGCTAATGCTAGCGGCGCTAACGGCTGCAGTCAGGAAGACACTGCCAGCACCGGAAACGCGTTCATCATCTCCGAGCATGACGTGAGGAGAGCCTTCAGGAAGAATGAACACCAGGAAAGCAGCAGGACCAGACGGCATCTCAGGACGAGTCCTCAGAGCCTGCGCAGACCAGCTAGCACCTGTGTTCACAGAGATATTCAACATCTCATTATCTCAGTCGGTGATCCCTACATGCTTCAAAGAGTCCATCATTGTTCCTGTCCCGAAAAAACCCCATCCTGCTTCCCTCAATGATTACAGACCCTGTAGCCCTCACATCAGTGGTGATGAAGTGTTTTGAACGGCTGGTCAGAGACTTCATCATCTCCTCACTACCCAACACCCTGGACCCATTACAATTTGCATACCGCCCGAACCGCTCCACAGATGACGCTATCGCTCATCTCCTCCATACTGCCCTCACACACCTGGACAATAGGAAGGGGAATTATGTTAAAATGCTTTTCGTCGACTACAGCTCAGCATTTAATACCATAATTCCCTCTACACTCACCACCAAGCTGGAAGACCTGGGACTCAGCTCATCCTTGTGTCAGTGGATCTCCAATTTCCTAACTGGGAGACCACAGGCAGTAAGGATGGGTGGACACGTCTCAGCCTCACTCACTCTCAGCACTGGAGCCCCACAGGGCTGTGTTCTGAGCCCCCTGCTGTATTCCCTGTACACACATGACTGTGTGGCCACCACCAGCTCCACCACCATCATCAAGTTTGCTGACGACACCGTTGTGGTAGGCCTGATCTCTGACAACGATGAGACAGCCTACCTCAAGGAGATCGGGAATCTGGAGAACTGGTGCCAGAGGAACAACCTCCTTCTAAACGTCAGCAAGACAAAGGAGCTGATAGTGGACTTCAGTACCAAGCAGGAGAGGATCTACCAGACCCCCGTCATCAACGGGAGCCCAGTGGAGAGAGTGGACAGCTTTAAGTACCTCGGTGTTCACATCACGCAGGACCTGTCATGGTCCTGTCACATCAACACCGTGGTGAAAAAGGCCCGACAGCGTCTCTACCACCTCAGACGCCTGAGAGACTTTAGACTGCCCTCTAAGGTGCTCACTTTTACTCCTGCACCATAGAGAGCATCCTGACGGGGAATATTGCAACCTGGTTCGGGAACAGCACCGTGCAGGACAGACGAGCCCTACAGGGGGTGGTGCGTTCAGCTGAGCGCATCATCCATACTGAGCTCCCTGACCTGCACTCCATCTACAGCAAGCGGTGCTGGACCAAGGCCAGGAAGATCATGAAGGACCTCAGCCACCCCAGCAATGGACTGTTCTCTCTGTTGCGGTCTGGAAAGCGCTTCCGCTCCCTCAAGGCCAACACAGAGAGACTGAGGAGGAGCTTCTACCCGCAGGCAATAAGGTCTCTCAATCAGTACACCAGACAGTACTGATCCACTACACTCACACTGGACATTCACTATGGCAGTGGTCACTCGTGGTCACTGCTTACTCACGGACAGAAAACACACAACACACACAATATGCACATACTACTTTAAAAGCCAGCCTACTGCACAAACCTGGACTTTGTTGTTTGCACACACAGACTTCTGCTAGATTTCTTTCTTTTTCTCTTTCTCTGTTTTTAAAGTCTATTTTATATTTTATATTTTTTTTATATTTTACTTTATATTTGTATTTATTTTGTAAATTTAATTTTGTATTTTGTATTTTGCTTAAACAATCTACTCTTGAGGTCAGGGCAGCTGCCCAAGCATTTCACTGCATATCATACTGTGTATGTGTCACGGTTTCACTCTCTCTCTCTCTCTCTCTCTCTCTGTCTCTGTCTCTCTCTGCCTCGCTCTGTCACACACACACACACACACACACACAACACACACTCACTCATCTCATCTCCTGGCTCCGCGCCCTGCTCATTACACACACACACACACACACACACACACGCACTCAATCACACTCCTTGATCAGGTGTTCCTAATCCTAGCTCCATTCTCCATCTCCCTTTAAATAGCCCGGCACTCCCTTCATTCCCCGTCCGGGCTCGTGACTCTTTGGTTAGTGTCGCGGACCCGTACTATTGTGATCTATATGCCTAACCCCCTTCTATGTTTCCAGTCTGGTCCTGTTCCCGCTTCCTCCGGCTCCTGATCCCACGGACTCCCAAGTCCGCTCCGGATCTCCTTCCCGTTTCACTCGGCTCCAGAATCCGGACTTCCAAGTCCGCTCCTGAACTTCGGTCCTCCAGAGACCACGGCGCACGGCGCGCAAGGCTCTCAAGCCTGTCTGGCCGCTCCTTAGAGCGGCGTCTCTTTTGTTGTTTCGCTTTTATAAATAAATCCTTTGTTTTCGGAAGTCTGGTTTCCCCGTGTGTCTGTGCAGCGCACCACCACCGTTACAGAAGCCCGGACCGAAACAGCTCAACCCGGAAGTCGCGTTTCCGCCGCGGCTCGGAAGCCGCGACCGCGACTGCCGAACCCGGAAGTCGCGGCTCCGCCGCGGTGCGGATAGCGGAGCAAGCCGGACCCGGAAATAGCTGCTCCGTCGCGACCCAGGTTATTTTTTCATTTTTTCCTTTTTTGTTTTTTTCTCACAGACGCACGGGCGCCACGATGTTTCTATGCCCGATTGACACGTTCCGGGACACGCCCCCCTCGAAGCCCGCGTTTGCCGCCATCACTCCCCCCGCGCTCTACGCCGGCTCGGAGGAGGAGGAAGAATGCCACGCCTTTCTGGTCCGCTGTATGGAAACTTTCAGCCAGTACCCAGACCGATTCCCAACCGAGCGTGCCAAGATTGCTCACATCGTCTTTCAGTTGACAGGTCCCGCGCTTCGTTGGGCAGGTGAAGTCTGGGACCAGGGAGAACTTTCTACGCAGTCGGCGGATGGCCTTATGGACTGGATCTGGGAGGTTTTCGGGGGGAGCTCTCCCAAGAATTTTTGGGGGGGGGGCGACCTACCGCGTTCCAGTGCGGCGGCTACTCTGCCCAAGTCAGCCGCCGAACCTGCGACCCGGCGCGGCCCGGCGCAAGAGGGCGCCGAACCTGCGGCCCGGCGCAAGATGGCCGCCGAACCTGCGGCCCGGCTCAAGATGGCCGCCGAACCTGCGGCCCAACCCAAGATGGCCGCCGAACCTGCGGCCCAGCGCAAGATGGCCGCCGAACCTGCGGCCCAGCGCAAGATGGCCGCCGAACCCTGCGGCCCAGCTCAAGATGGCCGCCGAACCTGCGGCCCAGCTCAAGATGGCCGCCGAACCTGCGGCCCAGCTCAAGATGGCCGCCGAACCAGCGGCCCTGCTCAAGACGGCCGCCGAACCGTCCGAGATGGCCGCCGAACCCACGGCCCAACCCTGCAAGATGGCCGCCGAACCTGCGGCTCAGTGCAAAAGGGCCTCCGAGCCCTGAGGAGGACGCCCCGTAGGGCCCCGTCTCCGAGCCCGAGGAGGAGGGCCTAGCCCCGTAGGGCCTCCGAGCCTGAGGACACGCCCCGTAGGGCCTCCGAGCCTGAGGACACGCCCCGTAGGGCCTCCGAGCCTGAGGACACGCCCCGTAGGGCCTCCGAGCCGAACGCCCCGAAGCCCGAGGATGCCGTGGGGGTCTCTGAGCCCGAGGAGGATGCCGAGGGGGCCTCCGAGCCTGAGGACACGCCCCATAGGGCCTCCGAGCCCAAGGACCGAACCCGAAGAGGAGGCCGTGGGGGTCTCCGAGCCCGAGGTTCCGCCCAGGTCCCGTGTCCCTGTAGTTCTGGTTCCTCCTGTTCCGCCCAGGTCCCTTCTCCCTTTAGTTCAGGTTCCTCCTGTTCCTTTAGTTCAGGTCCCGCCTGTTCCGCCCAGGTCCCTTCTCCCTTTAGTTCAGGTTCCCCCTGTTCCATTAGTTCAGGTCCCGCCTGTTCCGCCCAGGTCCCGTCCTCCTCCTGTTCCGCCCAGGTCCCTTCTCCCTTTAGTTCAGGTTCCTCCTGTTCCTTTAGTTCAGGTCCCGCCTGTTCCGCCCAGGTCCCCTCTCCCTTTAGTTCATGGTTCCTTTAGTTCAGGCCTGTTCCGCCCAGGTTCTGGTCTCCTCCTGTTCCGCCCAGGTCCCTTCTCCCTTTAGTTCAGGTTCCTCCTGTTCCTTTAGTTCAGGTCCCGCCTGTTCCGCCCAGGTCCCTTCTCCCTTTAGTTCAGGTTCCTCCTGTCCCTTTAGTTCAGGTCCCGCCTGTTCCGCCCAGATCCCGGCTCCCTCTAGTTCAGGTCCCTCCTGTTCCGCCCAGGTCCCATCCTCCGCCTGTTCCGCCCAGGTCCCCTGTCCCTGTAGTTCTGGTTCCCCCTGTTCCGCCCAGGTCCCGTCCTCCGCCTGTTCCGCCCAGGTCCCCTCTCCCTTTAGTTCAGGTCCCTCCTGTTCCGCCCAGGTCCCCTGTCCCTGTAGTTCCTGTTCCGCCCAGGTCCCGTCCTCCTCCTGTTCCGCCCAGATCCCGGCTCCCTTTAGTTCAGGTCCCTCCTGTTCCGCCCAGGTCCCATCCTCCGCCTGTTCCGCCCAGGTCCCCTGTCCCCGTAGTTCTGGTTCCGCCTGTTCCGCCCAGGTCCCGTCCTCCGCCTGTTCCGCCCAGGTCCCCGCTCCCTTTAGTTCAGGTCCCTCCTGTTCCGCCCAGGTCCCCTGTCCCTGTAGTTCTGGTTCCGCCCAGATCCCGTCCTCCTCCTGTTCCGCCCAGATCCCGGCTCCCGTTAGTTCAGGTCCCGCCTGTTCCGCCCAGGTCCCGTCCTCCGCCTGTTCCTGCCCAGGTCCCCGCTCCCTTTAGTTCAGGTCCCGCCTGTTCCGCCCAGGTCCCGTCCTCCTCCTGTTCCGCCCAGGTCCCGTCTCCCTTTAGCCCAGGTCCCGCCTGTTCCGCCCAGGTCCCCTGTTCCGCCCAGGTCCCCTGTCCCACCAGTCCCGCCGGCTCCGCCCAAGCTCACTTCCCTGTTAGTCCAGCCGGCTCCGCCCAAGCTCACTGCCCTGTCACCCACAGTCCCCCAGTCCCGCCGGCTCCGCCCAAGCTCACTGCCCCGTCAATCCTGCCGGTTCCGCCCTGGCCCACTCTCCCGTTAGTCCCTGACCCGCCGGCTCCACCCTGGCCCACTCTCCCGTTAGTCCCTGACCCGCCGGCTCCGCCCTGGCCCACTCTCCCGTTGGTCCCTGACCCGCCGGTTCCGCCCTGGCCCCCCTGTCCCCCGCCCTCCCTCCCTTATTTTTTAAGGAGCGTCTGGAATCCGCTCCTAGGAGGGGGGGTGATGTCACGGTTTCACTCTCTCTCTCTCTCTCTCTCTCTCTCTGTCTCTGTCTCTCTCTGCCTCGCTCTGTCACACACACACACACACACACACACACACACACTCTCTCATCTCCTGGCTCCGCCCTGCTCATTACACACACACACACACACACACACACACACGCACTCAATCACACTCCTTGATCAGGTGTTCCTAATCCTAGCTCCATTCTCCATCTCCCTTTAAATAGCCCGGCACTCCCTTCATTCGGCGTCCGGGCTCGTGACTCTTTGGTTAGTGTCGCGGACCCGTACTATTGTGATCTATATGCCTAACCCCTTCTATGTTTCCAGTCTGGTCCTGTTCCCGCTTCCTCCGGCTCCTGATCCCACGGACTCCCAAGTCCGCTCCGGATCTCCTTCCCGTTTCACTCGGCTCCAGAATCCGGACTTCCAAGTCCGCTCCTGAACTTCGGTCCTCCAGAGACCACGGCGCACGGCGCGCAAGGCTCTCAAGCCTGTCTGGCCGCTCCTTAGAGCGGCGTCTCTTTTGTTGTTTCGCTTTTATAAATAAATCCTTTGTTTTCGGAAGTCTGGTTTCCCCGTGTGTCTGTGCAGCGCACCACCACCGTTACAGTATGACTGTGTATGTGTACCAATAAAATTTGAATTTGAATTTGAATTTGAATTTGAAACACTCCTATAAGTTGTTATTACTAAGGTGATCTTGAACCCGTGCAGCTACTTCTTTTTCAATATTTTTTTAAACAAAAGGCAGCTTTGAAATGGGATGAATCTAAATGGTTAGGATCTGCACCAGGTTTTTTTTTTTAATTGGGGTTATAGCAGCTATTTTAAGAGATGATGGAACAGTGGAAGTATGAACAATGTGTGTTATAAGAGGAGAAAGAGAAGAAAGACAGGCCTTAACTAGGTGAGTTGGAATGGATCATGTAAACATGAGGAAGAATTTGACT
>JACRUU010000012.1:10959809-11019809 GCA_030449085.1 Kryptopterus vitreolus | reverse complement strand
CCACGTACAGTAGCATATGAATATTTAATGATACAACAGTGCCACCTGTAGACAGAACTATAAGACTGGTCAAAGAACCCAGGCTGAACTCTGTACACTGAGGAGTCACTGACTCAATCTTAGCTTCTCCCATTCATGTCTATGTTACATTAACACGTACTAGTTTTCGTGGCACAAATGTAACTTATTAATTCAATTAGATTCTTGTATAAAGCGCTTTTCACCGTGAACACTGTCCCAAAGCTTATTTACAGAGATGGAGAGGTTAAACATTGGGTAACTTGTGTGTAAGTGTACAGCCGACGAGTTACTTCGTTGTAATTACAGGTTTATTTCTAATGAACGAGCCGGTGCTGACCGGGGCAAGGCAAACATGGCGCTTTGAGAGGAAAAAACAGACTCAGAAGAGAACATCTGGGTGACAGCGAATTCCAGGCAGGTGTTGGAACACTATTCTATAAATAGTCTACCTGATGACAACAAGGGATATACATAAGGGCCGTTCATGAATCTGTCACATAAATCCATAGCCATGCTGCATTGTTCAGGAAACGTCTGAGGAGATCCCCAGATGTCAATCCAATTAAGCATCTGTGGGATGTGCAGGACAAACAGACGTGATTCACGCAGATCCCACGTCACAGAAACAGGACTTGATGTTTATGATCACGGCACACGTGAGGAGGACTTGTGGAGTTCATGCCTCATTCCTTCTCTGTAAAGCTGCTTTGGGACGTTGTCCATTGTTAAAAGCGCTATATAAATGAAAGTGAAATGAATTCCTGAACGCCCCTCTTAACACACTGGATGTGGAATGTTTGTTTGTTTGTTTGTTTGTTTGTTTGTTTGTTAATTCATTGTAACAGTGTTTCCGGTTCTGCATTCAGCAAAACTAATGCATGCTGCTCCCTCACTAACTCAGCACCAGCATCTTAACAATCCCTTCCGATTTTGTTGTTGTTGTACCTCTTTCTCTGTCGCTGTTCCTTCAACTCCGATTAAAGCGTACAGGTCCAGCTGTAACAGTTCTTTTGTCGAAGCCATTTTCTTTTCACACACGTCAAGCAGCGTGTATCTATTTTGAAAATGTAGCGCAGTTTAAACGCTTCCGGTTTCGAACTGGCAAAATAAAAGTCATCGCGACGGTAGTGGAGTACACAGCCGAACCTGGTGAAGAGAATCGTCACTTTCACTACCTGCACACAGTTAATACACAATCATACAAACATATAATAATAATAATATTAATAATAATAATAATAATAAAAAAAACAACAAGATTAATAATAATAATAATAATAGAGTTAAAGTAATTGAACCCCCCCAGGGTTTTGAGAAGAAATTTTTTCCAAGTCTGCTGCTTCAGTCATGGAAATGAACTAAATCCCTAAAAAAAACTTTTCCAGTGAATATCAGCTCTCCTGCAAATGGACATCATGTCACTGATTCTCTTATTAACACCAGGTGAGACAAGGAGCTGGTCACTCTGTTATGCCGACGGAAACAGACGGAAAGGTTTGAATGAAATCAGTGTTCTTCCTCTGGTTACCTACAAAAGAAAAAGTATATCTGCACACAAAAATGATTCACAGGAAATGATATTACTGTTATTAGGTTGTACCCAAATCATCCATTTATCAGATAATCCACAACAGGGACTGTGGTTAAATTGTTCTAAAGACAGTTTCAATGTAGAAAGTCCAGCAACAGCCAGGACCATCGTTTAAAGTTGATTCATCTGTGGGATCAGGGCACCACCAGTGCAGATTATAAATTTGAGTGCATCTGCACACAGTGAGGTGAAGACTTTTGGGGGTTCGTTCCACAAGAACAGCAGCAAGGAAGCCACTTCTCTCCATGAAAAACATAAGGGACAGACTGATATTTGATTACGTTCAATTCGATTCGATTCAACTGCATTGTCATTGTGCTTGGGTACATTATTATTATTATCATCCTCACCACAAACACAACACTAACAACCCAAATGATGATGGGTTCTCTGTTGAGTCTGGTTCCCCTCAAGGTTTCTTCCTGTTCTCAGGGAGTTTTTCCTTTAAACCGTCGCTTCGGCTATTTTATACAAGAAACAATTAGGGCAAAACTGATTTTCATTTTTCATTATATATTATGTTCCATTACATATTATGTAAAGACGATGACAAATTGTAAAAAGCGCTCTACAAATAAAATTGAATTGAATTGAATTAATAGTAGTAATTGATATATTATTGTTGTTGCGAATAATAATAATAATAATAATAATAATAATAATAATAATAATAAGAGTAGTAAGATTAGAAGTGGTAGTAGTAGTAGCAGCAAGTAGTACTAGTAGTTAGTAGTAGCAGTAGTAGTATAGTAGTAATAGTAGCAGTAGTTAGTAATAGTAAGTATTATAGTATTATTAGTAGTAGTAGTAGTAGTAGTAGCATAGTAGTAATATTAGTATTATTATTAGTAGTAATAGTAGCAGTAGTAGTAATAGTATTATTAGTAGTAGTAATAGTAGCAGTAGTAGTAATAGTATTATTAGTAGTAGTAGTAATAATAGTAGCAGTAGTAGTAATAGTATTGTTATTAGTAGTAATAGTAGCAGTAGTAGTAATAGTATTATTAGTAGTAGTAGTAGTAATAGTAGCAGTAGTAGTAGTAGTAGTATAGTATAGTAGTAGTAGTAGTAATAGTAGTAGTAGTAATAGTAATAGTAGTACTAGTAGTAATAGTAGCAGTAGTAGTAATAGTAGTAGTAGTAGTATTAGTAGTAGTATTAGTAGCAGTAGTAGTAGTAGTAGTTTTAGTAGCAGTAGTAGTATTATTATAGTAGTAGTAGTAGTTTTAGTAGCAGTAGTAGTAGTGGTAGTTGTTTAAGTTCTTTATTTGTCAATGGCGCCATATATACAAGACATACAGACGAATCGAAATATCATTTCTCTACTCTCTTATCGAGTGTTTACATGAAATGCACTTTGTATATTTTCACATGTGGATAAACAATCAGTGCAATATAGAAGGGTTTTGTATGTAGGTAACATCAGTCAAC
The DNA here is from genome assembly GCA_030449085.1 of Kryptopterus vitreolus. NCBI lineage: Eukaryota > Metazoa > Chordata > Actinopteri > Siluriformes > Siluridae > Kryptopterus > Kryptopterus vitreolus. Next base: position 11,016,766 of record JACRUU010000012.1, on the reverse strand, counting down.
ATCTAATAATATATATATATATATATATATATTTATATATATATATATATATATTATATTTATTTATTATATATATATATATATATATATATATATATATATATATATGCAGGTGCATGATAGCAAAGATGTGTGTAAATAGAAGTGTTTTGTAGGATGTGCAAAGAAGGTGGCGTGCAATTTCGTCGGATGTACAAAGGTATTTTAGGTGCATGAGACAAATAGTAGCAAAATATCATTTACTTAGTGCAACAGTACTAGAATTAGAAATTGTTTGTATGAAGAGGTGTGAAGGCAGAGATACAGGTTATTTTGTTGGTTTCAGGACCTCGCTACTGCTACAGAGCCCAGCAGATGTCAGCATGTGCTCAATCCTAGTGAGTCAACACAAAACTTTGTTGTAATTTTAAATGATTCTATTATTATTGTTGTTGTTGTTGTTGTTTGTTAGGCATGTCCCGGAGAAAAACCCCCTGAGGCACGGGGAGATCATACAAACTTCACGCACACATGGCCGCGACGGGAATCGAACCCCCGACACTGGTGGTGTGAGGAGAAAGTACTAACCACTAAGCCACTGTGCCCCCTCATTATTATTATTATTATTATTATTATTATTATTATTATTATCTCCTTTTGTTTGCCAATGATCAGATAGAGATAAAAACAGAAAGTTTTGGATGTAGTATGTATTTAACACATTGACAAATTCACAGATAAACATTGATACATCAGGCTTTATCTTGTTTGACCTGTTTTTAGTTGTTGTTGTTTTCTCTTGTAAACACACAACTTTCTTTTTTTTAATGTGACATTTTGTATTCAAAATATCAATAATCAACTCCTATATTTTAATTCATGTTTGTTCTCTTCTTTAGTTTATTTGTTGTCTCCTACCTTTCACTGTATTAAAACAGACACAACGATTCTTTCCCAAAATGTTGCCACGAATTCAAAAGCACATAATTGTTTGGGATCTCTTTGTATCCTGTAGCTTTTGTTCACTAGAAACTTAAGAGACAAAAACCTGTTTCAGCATGACAATAACCCTCTACAATAACCCTGAGTGCTGTGTAGACATGTACCACGGTTGGAGTAGAAGAACTCAATTGTAATGCACAGAGACCTCTGACCCCTACTGATCACCTTCAGGAACTAGAATACAGACCTCACCCCAGGAATTCATGACCTCACTAATGCCTTATGAATAAATATCTAACATTTGTTCTTTCTTTCTTTATTTCTATCAATTGTTGTTCTTCTTTTTTTGCTTGAAATTCCATAAATAAACTGTGATTTTACCAATACAACAAATACTGATTAAAAAAAACTCTTATAGTTTAACACTAAAATTATAAACCAGTTTTTAATCATTACATGCGTCATATGCACTTAAACATATTGGGTTCGAATAGTCCTGTGTATAATCTAAATCCTTATCAGTTTCCTTCCAACATAGTAGTCATATACTATAGTAGTCATCAACCAGCATTAACTTTTGTCCTGAATTCCTGAATACCATTCATGCTTCCCACCAGCATGTCATTTAAAACATGTCCTGTTTCCTCTCGTGCCCCTCCTCTGCTCATGTGCTGGCTTGAGGAACATTCTTGTTTTGGGTGTGTACAGATAAATAAAATATCAGTGTACATCCCAACCCAATAAAATGCAGAGAAATATGTTCAGGTGACATCCAAAAATAAGTAAAAGAAAAAGAAATAAATGTTGATTACTCTTCTACTGTGTGTGTTAATGTATGAGACCAATAATAATTTTAAATGAATTTTAATGTGGCTGAGATTTCAATTTTTTTAATGAAGAAGTATTGAGCATTCTTTTTTTTTATTTCTTCATTTGCTGCCAGATGTGCACTAGGCTGAATATTTATTCACTATCAAAAAATATCAGTAAAATGGGCCATCCACAAAGCCAGTGAAGATGCAGTGACCACAGTGTGACACAGTGTGACCTACTGAAGGTTAAAACCACAGACTCACAACACCAGATTCTGTCTCTGTGGAGTGTTCTCTGTAGTTTCTCATGTAACACTTATTCTACCTTACAGAATCTGACTTCCTGAAATTTCCCTTAGTGTAAGTATATGTTTGTGCGTGTGTGTGTGTGTGTGTATGTGTGTGTCTGTTTGAGAGGGAGAGAATAGAAACTACAAAGACATCTTTTGTTTTTACATTAGGTTCCTGTGTGCAGCATCAGGACACACATTCTGTAAACCAAATCTTAATCATTTTCAGTGGAAGTGCATTTAATTAACATTAATATAAAAATGTGCATTGCCACCTACTGGTATCTGACATCTGCCTGAAAAGCATGAATACAACATACAGGGAAAACAAGGATGATTTTACTTTGTATATTTCATTTTCACCAAAATCATTTTCTTTCAGCACTGCTAGGGCATCACAGTATGTGCTTCTTGTCGTTCGAGATCATATGCTGTGATTTTAACCCATTTTCGAATGGTTCATTCGGGTCAAAGGAAAGTAAGCTTCGGCCTGCAGGCCTTGTGTTTTACAGATATGACATTCTCATAACATTCCTAACATCATCCCACACACGACATTCATCACCTGACACTATGTAGAACATTTCTGTGCATAGTTTTAGGCTACATTTTTGTCAGCCAAGCATTTCCTCTTTCTTTCTCTCTCTCTCTCTCTCTCTCTCTCTCTCTCTCTCTGTCACACACACGTGCGCACACACACACACACACACACACACTTTCCCCCTGCTATCCTTGTGAGGCCTTTCATTCATAATTATTACTTTGAGAAGTAATGTAGCATTGTACGGTGTAGCGGAGAATTATGTGAGGGTGGTGCAAGACATGTATGCGGACAGTGTGACAGACTGATATAGGTTTGAGGTGGGATTGCATCAAGGATCGGCTATTTGAGGTCAGACAGTAGTAACCGGATGATATTGTGATTTGTGGTGAAAGTACAGATCTGGTTGAGAAGAGCCTGGAGAGGTGAAGGTGGAGACAGAGTGTGGATGACAAAGAAGACAATGGAGTGGTGAGGTTGCAGGGAGAAGAGGTGGTGAAGGTGGATGAGTTTAAGTACCTGGGGTCAATAGTGCAAAGTAATGGATAGTGTCTTAGAGAAATGAAGAAAAGAGTGCATGCAGGATGGTGTGGGTGGAGAAGAGTTGCAGGAGTGATTTGTGACAGAAGGATATCTGTAAGAGTAAAAGGGAAAGTTTATAGGACTTTGGTGAGACGTCCGATGTTGTACGGTTTAGAGACAGTGTCGTTGTCTAAAAAAGAGGAGGCAGAGCTGGAGGTGGCGGAGTTGAAGATGCTGAGATTTTCATTGGGAGTGACATGATTTGATATAAAAAGAGGGTGTAAGAGTGGTGGAGTATCTCTGAGAGAAAGATTGTTCTATTTGAGTGTGCCGTGCCTTCCAGAAATGCAGAATAAAGCTCTATCATGCAATTTATATGAAACCATATGAACATGAACAAGACCTGCTGCCATTTCTTGGCCCGAGATTATTTAAAATGGACTGAGACAAAGTGGACAAAGACAAAACGTGTGTTTCTTTTGGAAACCCTACAAACACTGTGTGCTTTGGACTAAAGAGGACCACATGACATGTCGTCAGCTCTGAAACCTGCATCTCTGAAAGTATGGAAATGCACAAATGTTATGTAATGAGCAGCTTGTATGGTTTCCTGGTAGTAGAGTCCAAGTGCAATCCAGCTCTTTCATCTTAAAACAGATAATGAAAGGAATATTATGATAACAAGGCCCAGGATGGCTGAGCAGCTAGTCTCTGGCATCAAGCACCAATGGAACAATATCCAATGTTTTCCTAAAACTCCAACAACTGATCTCACGGTGCACAGATGTGGAATTTAACACAGTGGTAAACATGGCTTTGGTACATTACCTCAGTTTAAACATCTGATATATTTCCTATAGTGAATAATTAATTTTTGGGACTTTTTTGGATTTGGGATTGGGATTACTACTATACAGCTTTAAGGTTTTTCTTTCTTCTTCTTCTTCTTCTTCTTCTTCTTTTCATTTGGTCAAAATGTGGAAACAGTAGCTCCCCACCAATATATAAAACATACACACACACACACACACACACACACACACACATGCAGTGGACTTTTGGTTACTCCACCCTCGCTGGAACTGCCGGTTTGTGTGTGTGTGTGTGTGTGTGTGTGTGTGTGTGTGTGTGTGTGTCAGAGAGAATGTGAGACTACAGTATGAATCATGGGCTCACATCTACGCTCTATCAGAGATAAAGAGACATACAACAGCTGTGCAGCCTGCAATGTGGATGTAGTGGATAAACACCGAATATTTTCTTAATCACGCTCATGAAACAGAGGTAAGTCTGTGTCTTCTCGCCGCCTATCTTTCTGATCGGTTCACGGGTCGAAATCGATTTCCGAAGTTAAAAAAAAATCGCCTTATTTAATAATTTGAAGACATTTCCAGAGCTTACCGCTATTCTTCTATTACAAGAGAATTGTTTCGAGCATCGGGAAATAAAATGTTTTATATATAGGTTGTATATCAGCCAGAAATAGCTTCCATAATGACTTTGACCTAAATGATTATCCTGTGGACAAGAAACAACAGGATTTTGCAGGGAAGGAAACCCATCTTCTTTCGTGTAAAAACACCGGTTTCATGTGTCTGATGGCGTCTTCAGGATATTCCTGTAGTCGATGTTGTCTCGACCATCTTGTAGCAGTATGATGATAATCATCATCATCATCATCATCATCAGTGTCTTGCTGATTGTGAGCGCTGTGTTGTGTACATGTTCAGTAGCCCACACATTCCGCATGCCAAGGTCACGTGATCGAGCTGCTCGGCTCCCACAATGGGGAGTCCAGGGGTGAAACTCTGCAGATCACGGCTGTATTCTTTTTTAATGGTTTTAAAATCCACTTGTGGAAAGGCCAGAGGCAACAACTGGTGCCATTCAATGTTTAAACCTCAATAATTTGATTTAAAGAGGTTATGGTTAACTTTAGGTTAAAGTGACCACTTTTAGCTAATGCCATGGAGACTGAATAAATGATACATTCATTTTGAATAGACAATAATAGTCAATGTGTACTTGTTTTGATGTTAGCAGATTTGGCATACTTAAAAACAAAACTAAGACCCCGGCGTTTCATTGCTTTACTTTTAGCAAGTACTCCAATGTCATAAGCAAGTCATGCACTGTACTGTCATTTGAATGATGTGCAACTGCTACAGTGCACAGTGACACAGGAGCAGGGTGCTGTATAAACAAGAATTACTAGAGATAAGATACAACAACATGAGAAGATGCAGCCCTTTAGAAGGCGCATTTGTGCAAACAATCCAAAGACACCACAATAATTACCAAACATAAATAAAACAAATATATATTTACATTATACTAATAATGAATCTTGTTTTTTTTATCAAGCAGGCGTTGGTAAATAAGATGAACATTCTGTGATAATCTGCAAAAACTTGTCTCTTACCCACTTAATGACTATTCCAATGTAACTTGTCTCTGTTACAATGAGGCCAAAACACTGGTCTTGATTCCCTATCTGGCATATTTAGTTGTTTTCTCTGCTCCCAAAACACATAATTCTACTAATCAGCTTCCTTTTGTAAGTCTGAACGTTTGGGTGTCAGTAGCCTTTTGGGTCTGGTTAGGGTAAAGGATATTAATTGCTACAGTACTCAAGTTATGAACATGTGAGTTTAATAACATTAGTGAATGGCATTTCTTAGCCACACCATAGTCTATATTTAAAATTCCACCGCTAACTAAGAGCAATTTGTTTTGAATGCCATTTTAACAATTGCACAACGAGGAGGAGGAGAAGAGTGTCTGATGTGTATCATGTCATCTAAAAATGATTATTTCCTTATTCTTTTAAATAACACTAAATGGTAAAATTTGGAAAGAATAAGGTAAAAAATGTAATGGTTAAAAGATTATATTGTTTAAAAAAAAGGACATAGTGATTGAAGGTAATTGTTTCCTCAGCTTGTTTTCTTAAATAATGAGCATTATTTTCACTTGTGTTCTGCACATTGAATGAATAGTGATAATAAACCTGTTCACTTGATTTTTTTTTTATAAGAATTTGGTCTTGTGGAGAAAACCGGAAGAGGAGTATATTGTTAAAGCATGAAAACTTCCCATCTGAAAGACTGTCAACTTTTAACTCAAATGGAATGTTGTGCTGTTTAGGTGGTTATCTACTCTTCCAATAATATGGCACCTGCATAAAAATCATGCAGTTATTTCATGCTTGTGAATTATTTCATGTAGTATCACATTGCTAGTGACTTGTTATCATTAGAGTTGTAGATCTAAATTGAAATACAACATGGATTATTAGAAGTGTTGTGAAATACGTCTTTTGTTAAAGGTATTCCATAAATAGAATTTTATCCAGTTGAACTTTACAGACTTTCTAACCAAGTTACAATCATATTAGCAGCAGATCGCATGTATATGTCTGTAAAGGGAGGGGGTAGCTCAGTGAGGGAGGGGGTAGCTCAGTGAGGGAGGGGGTAGCTCAGTTTAGGGAGGGGGGTAGCTCAGTTAGGGAGGGGGCTCAGTTAGGGAGGGGGTAGCTCAGGCTCAGGGAGGTAGTCTAAGGCGCTGGGCTGCTGATCGGAAGATCCAGGTTCAAGCCCCGGTATGGCCAAGCTGCCGCCCTTGGGTCCTTGAGCAAGACACTTAACCCTCTGTGCTCCAGAGGGTTAAGTATCATGGGTGACCCTGCGCTCTGACCCCAACTACCAACATCAAGCTGGGATATGTGAAGAAAAGAATTTCACTGTGCTGTAATGTATATGTGACCAATAAAGGATATATTATATTATATATGTGGCTGTAGAGTGGACGATATGTCATATAAATTCATTCATCTTCTACTGCTATATCCGATCTTCCCTCGGGTCACGGGGAGTCTGTGCCTATCTCAGGCGTCTATGGGCATTAAGGCAGGATACACCCTGGATGGAATGCCAACCCACCGCAGGGCACACACACACACAATCATGTCATATAAATTGAATCTCCAATTCATTTAGATTTTAGATTTAGATTTGACAGTGGAAAAATATGTCCGCTCCCTGTTTTGGGGTTTGCCACTGTCATGTTTAGCTCGCAGAGCCACACACGCTTCACCATTCAACAACGTGGTTCTGTTTGAGCTGCTGGAATAAATTAGTCGTGCTGCTACATTTAGGTGCCACAAACTTCAAACAAATTTTATAGTGGACTTTTGCCTGTTCAACATCTGAAGTTGCAAACCCGAACCATTTCAATAAGACCGATGAAACCGCGCCCCTCTTGGAAACAAGCTCTTTGAATTCGTCAGAGTGCGCTGCCATTTTGTATTTCGTATTTCGCAAATGTAATGGGGGCGGGAGGCGGAGAACTATGGAAGCCTGTGGTGGCAAATCACGGTGAAATCATAAAATTCATTTTCGCTTTTTAGAAAAACTAGGTGCCACTAGTGGGTAAGACACTCTGAATAAGGGAGTCTGCCGAAAATCCCAGCCATTCGTTTTGCACAAGCCAGTGCGTTCCTGGTGCTGGTCCCAAGCAGCAGGAGGAAGGGATGCATTAGATAAGGGCATCCAGCAAAAAACGTGCCAAAACAAATATGCAGATCACAGACCCCTAAAAAGCAACCCTAGAAAGAGAAGAATCTGTTTCCAAATGTCCTCTCCTTCTCTGCATTTGATTAGTGATATATATAGTTTAGTTGTTATGACTAGTTAGGTGTTAGGACTGTATAAAAGTATACTATAAAATATTTTTTAATTACATTTAAATAAAGTTTTTGACATTTTAAATCCTTTAGTGACTGATTTCTCCTTTGAACAAATTCACTCATGCTGCTGAGCTATTTCTGACAAAAACAAACAAACAAAACAGCATTTGAGTATGCAAGGTGACGTAGTTTTTTTGAAAATCATCATTTCTATAATTTTGAAATATAGAGAGTCTTACAGTCTTACAGTGAACAGGTGTGATTTTAAAAAAAGGAAAAAATATTAATAAAAATGTAATTGTTTACCGCTGCTCTTATTTGTTGTTTTTACATTTAGTGTTTGTTTGCACCACGAGAAATAGATTCCATCAGTATGTTGCGTGTGAGGTGATTGCGCAATCTGATGTTCGCGAGCCACGACAGAACAGATCTTGTGCAACTTTCATGTTACAAACAGGTTACCGAATTACTTTAATTCAACTATTCCATTTTCACACGATGAGCAAATACAAATACCTTCATACCACACATGTTCAGTTTGGCTGACTTGCAGGTTATTGATGGTATCAATATGGTATCATCCTGCCTGGCAGCTCCATCCTCAACATTCTTCTCCCTTTGTACCCCATGTCCCTCCTCTGTATATGTCCAAACCATCTCAATCTAGCCTCCCTAATCCTGTCCATCCTCATCACGCCCAATGAAAATCTCAACATCTTCAACTCCTCCACCTCCAGATCCGCCTCCTGACTTTCAGGCAATGCAACTGTCTCTAAATTGCACCACATCGCAGGTCTCACCAAAGTCCTATAAACTTTCCCTTTCACTCTTGCTGATACCCTTCTATTACAAATCACTCCTGCAACTCTTCTCCACCTTCTCCACCCCGCCTTTTCTTCACTTCTCTAACACACTCTCTATTACTTTACAATTTGACCACATGTACTCAAACTCATCTACCTTCACCACCTCTTCTCCCTGCAACCGCACCACTCCACTGCCTTCCCTCTCATTCACACACAGCAGGTTCATTATAAAAAAATTAAATTTTATGTCACAAGTATATGGAAATGACTTGAAGCATTATATACATCACATACACTTTTTAAAATGAAAACAGACTGTGCTATTGATCAAAATGTAGCCATCACAGTCGATACAAATGTGCAATATAAATAGTGTAAAGATTAGGCTACTGATACCCAAACGTTCTTTTGACAATGGTTACTTGAGACAAGCTAAATATATAATACAGTTTATTTGACACTTTGCATGTCAGAAGTCTCAGTACTTGTGTCTTTGTCCACCTACTGCCATGTTCTTTGAAGGTGTGAGAAAACTGAACTGAACAAAGACACTCCACCCACATAATGGGGAAAATGCATCATGATGGTCTTGAAAAGAGCACAACAAATGCTACAGGGTGTATGAAGCTTTGCACAATGTGTACTGGCAGCAGGATTTGGCATAACAATTGAGTTTATCGGAAATACATTTTAGTCTGTGGTTGTGAGAGAGAACTGGCTGCCGTTATAACCTTGAGATTGTGCTATCAAGAGACTGCAGTCATTCAGAAAGGAAGGATGACAAATTTCCATGGCCCCTTATAATAAAATACATTATCCAGAGGAGAAAGCCAACAAACAAGAAGCACCGAGTTATCTCGCCTTGGTTTCCTGACGAGAATAATGTAACACTGCCCTTATGCATGTATCATGGTTTCACATTCACATCTTCAAGTATATCTGACTTCTGTGCCTCCCAAATTGACTAATACTTTTGCAGATATTTTGACAAACACTATGTGACTGGATAAGATTTGATCAGACTAATGTCGGCTAACACCCAAGAGAGTATTTGCCCTCACACACAAGTGTCGGCTCAACCAAGCAGGACCTATGATATGAACGGCTTATTCAAATTGAGTAACCTTTTTCAAGTTGATTTATTAGAGGGGAGGAACAAGTAAGGGTCACATGAGGTATAGAGTCAAACAAAAATGGAGAGCTGTTGTTATGGTAACATGTTTCCTTTGTCAGCATTGTTCACTCCATGCAAAGGAAGCAGTGCATGGAAGTTTGTACATCCTGTAAAATGCAAGCACTTGAGCAAACAATATTCAAAGTAGACTTCAAAGTAGAGCTCAGTAATAGAAAACAAACTGAACCATTTTTCGTAACTGGGGTGTTGCCCTGAAAGTCGTTTTTCCATTTGTACAATAAGTGCCCATTAAATTTCCATTTTTTCTTACTAGTCATTTTTTCTTACATATCATACTAGTTAGTCTAATCTAATCACACAAATCATCCTAAAGAAGTGATTGAAAACAGTGTGAATGCTTGTTGTGCGTATTTCACTGTCAGTGTACCTTTTGTTCAGTTACTAATTAACTTTGTATTACGAAGGCTGTTGCTAAATCTTTTTTTAATTGGGAGAAATTGGCACATGCCAGACATGATTAAATACATGGCTTTGCTGTTGTTTTTGCTGTGTAATTGAATAAAGCTTTGTCACCACCCTATGGCTAGAGTCAAAACCAGATCCAGCGCTCAAATAGACATTGATAGTTGTAATGTAAAGACGTATTGCCTGTAAAGAAACTGCAGGACCATTTTGCATGGGCATCACCAAGCACTTACTGGCAGCGACAAAGAAGCATGCTGGCAACAGCGCCAACTGGCATGCGCCCATTTTCACCCCACAAGGGAACAAAAATGCTTTTTCCACAGGCTTAGTGATTTAAGAGTTTACTTTACTGATGCTTATGTCGTAATAAGATGTCAAATACTCATTTGTTTCATGGTGATATTCACAAGTAATAATTGATATTTAGTTCATTTGCAAAATAATTAATCATACGTGTTTACTCAAGGTTAAATATGTTGCGCGTGCTGTGGTGCAGCTTATGATATGCTTCTCTGGCATCTTCTGTTTGTTTAGGCTTCTTCGCCTTGTCCTTTTATGGTAGTGTTTCAAAGTGCTTTTTAAAACCTCTGACAAACCTGGGATTCCTTTTTTAGCATTTAGTGCTGTAAGAGCAAAAATGTATATCATGGTATTTTTCAAAATCATACCCGTTTCATGCTATATGACAGCATTTTTTTAAATGTATGAAATGTTTTAATTGAGAGACTAAATACTGCTGTAGATTGCAATTGTTGTGATATTATAATGTGATGATGTCATGAATATTGTAGGAAAAGGACTATTGCACGTTTGCAAGGCAAAACAAAATGATATTGTTTACAAAGTGGTGGCACTCATAATGCTAAGCAGGTGAAGGAATCTGTATGCATGTCAAAATACAGTATGTTTTTATAGTGCAAATTTCTCAAAAAACATTTTTTGTAAACAGCTGGTAACTACACATGTAAACAATCCTTTTCTCCTATAGCTGCAAACTTCAGATGTCTTTAAACACTAAACACCATAGAAAAGGCAACTTGCATAACAACCAAGTGCAAGACTTTGTGAAGATTCTTTACCAGTTGAACCCACCCATACCTGCAAATTTTAAGATTTGGCACCAGCACTATGTACATCAACATATATATATATATATATATAAACAAGGTTTTTGTGCTGTATATAGGCAGACATTTTGTCTTCGGTGTAATCTAGTAGTCAACCAAACGAGAGTTCACTTCTGACCTTGTTCCTGTTCATTCATTCATTCATCTTCTACCGCTTTATCCGATCTTCCCTCGGGTCACGGGGAGCCTGTGCCTATCTCAGGCGTCTATGGGCATTAAGGCAGGATACACCCTGGATGGAATGCCAACCCATCGCAGGGCACACACACTCACAATCACACACACATTAATACACTAGGGACAATTTTCCAAGGTGCCAATCAACCTACCGTGCATGTTTTTGGACCGGGGGAAACCGGAGAACCCGGGGAAAAACCCCTTGAGGCACGGGGAGAACATGCAAACTCCACACACACATTCCCGAGACGGGAATCGAACCCGGATCCTGGCGGTGTGAGGCAACGTGCTAACCACTACGCCACCGTGCCCCAACCTTGTTCCTGTAAGTTGTTTTATTTTATTTTCGTTGCCATTGGGCAAAAAAAAACCTTTACTTAAAAACGGTTATGTATCTACATAACAGTTTTTAAGTAAAGTTTGTTTTTTCTTACTAATTCCATTTTATGGAGTTGCGGTACTGTTTATTCTACTCAACTCTTCAACTCGTTTACATTGGAAGTTGGAAGTTCACGTCACTGCTTTTAATGTCTACAGTATATAATCCTATATGACCACTGTGTTTAGTAACAGAGAGGTGTGCCCTCACTAATGCAAACAAAAAGGGCAAACTTGCGCCATATGTTGTGGTATAATTTTGTTTTAAAATAAACACCAGTATACTGTAGAAATAGGCATAACTACATCACTAGAAGCATTGCTATTTTAGATCAATTTTTGATTCTGATCTCAGGTTACTGTGGTCTGTCTGGAGTTTTCTGGATGGGTTATCTGATGGTTCCTTGGTTTTCTCCCAAAGAGTGTTAGTAGGTAATCTTGGTACTCTGTAGTGGCCATTGGTTAAAATGTGTTTGTGCCTACAGTGTAATGGAATCTATCACGTCCCATCCAAGGTGTTTACAGTGCTGAGAGACTCCTGGTGATGCTCAAGGTTTACCGTGACTGACTAGGATAAACACGCGTAATAGTAATGAGGAAAAAATGACAATAGATGCTTTAGTATATTTCTCATTTCTGGGTTAAACTAAAGAGAAAATGGAAGTGTTGCTGACCCAGTGTTAACGCTGTGAATTTTAAACATTGTTGGAATTCATTCGGATATAAAGTACTTCATTGTCAAGGTTAAATCAGTCGGGGCTAAAAGGGCTTGTATATTCCATTGTACCCTGGCCATTTTTCTGCTGAGTGCTGAGCTTGTTCCTATTACTCATCGTCATGTGAATGCAGAATGACCACTTTGTTCATTTGTTTAAATGATGTTCCCGTCCCTGTGCTGTTACATTTTTGTTTACATGACATGTTCTTTTGGATAAAATATACTACTTTAGGCTGACTACCAACTGACAGCTTCAGCTTTTCGTTCAGAGTAAAGCTTTGAATGTTGCAGTGTCAGGAATTCGTGACTGGCGCAATAAGAGCCCTGTAAGTGACTATTAGTCATGTTTATTTATTTAAATAAAGTACATATACATGAAAAAAAAACAATGCTGGGTTTATTCCAGAGCTGGGATATTGTCTGTGTGGAGTTTCTATGGGTTAAATGGGTCCTCCCTAGTCTTATAAACATGTCAACTGGATAATTACAAATGATAAATTGATGAGTGTGAGTGGTGTGTGTGCGGCGCTCCTAGCGACAGTGTATTACCCAGTATAAGTAATAATAATAGAGACATCAGTGTAAATGCACCATCATCACAAGATAAATCACAAATATATATATATATATATATATATATATATATATATATATATATATATATATATATATATATAGTGTATATAGTGTGTATTTTTTGTCTAGGAAACTGAGTGAAACAAGGAATGTGTATAACAACTCAGGGTTTCCAGGCTTATGTCATTTCCTCCATTACCACATCTTTCTCAAAATAAGAGGATCCTTTTAATCTAAAGCTCTTATTTGGTAGTATTTTTAGTTTGCTCACAGCTTTTTAGGATCCTGCTTACATTTACATTTACAGCATTTAGCAACAGCTGTAAGACCGCCTTATCGGGGAGGGTTAAGGTTAATCGAGCAGATTAAGGTGCTCGCCTACTGAAGGTTGGGGTTCCAGCCTCCGATATCACCAAGCTGCAACCCTTGGGTCCTTGAGCAAGGTCCTTAACCCTCTGTGTGTGTGTATGAATAAATTAACCCTGACTTGGTCGATTGCAAACTTAAGACACAAACAATTTTAACCTCTGGAAGAGATATGACCTCTCTCGTCGCTTGAAGAAAAGAAAAGCCATAGTCATAGCCAGGGGATGTCCAGGGGACGTTCATTCCACTACCTTGGTGCCAGAACAGAGAATGTGAGCTTTGAACTAAAGATTCTTGAGAAGAGTCTTGAAATGAATGTTGTTATACAATTTATTAACAACTAACCAAGATCCATGTTTTTACCCTGAGAGAAGAATGAATCTAGCTATGAAGGTATATGGGGCCTTCTTAAAGCCTTTAAGGGGAGACATTAAGCACATTTGCAGTGATATAGGGTTTGGTACTGATGCTGTTAAAACCTTTTATCTTTACTATTTAAAAACCCAGCACACGTTTCTATTATTAACATGAAGGCTGAATATGCTATACACATGTCTTCTGCATTGCGTTCTTAGTAAACATATGTGCATATGCAAAGAAATAAATGACTAAGAACATGAATTAGAGACGCTGTGAAGTGAACTATAAATTCCAGCAACAGATGTTCTTGGGAGGTGGTAACTCAGCAGTTAAGGCCACTCCTGAGTCCTTGAGGGAGGCCTTTTTAACCCTCTGTTCTCCAGGAGTTTTGTATCATGGCCGAATCCAGCTTCCAAACCAGCTGGGATATGCGAAGGAACTATTTCACTGTGCTGTAATGTACATGTGACAAACACTGTTCTATTCTATGAGATTTACTAATATGTTAAAATTTCACTGTAGGCTTAGGGAACCTGATGCAGCATCATTTTTAAGTATTACATGCTCTTTTCATCCGCCAAAAGGAAATGTATAAACATAGATACAGTTTAAAAATATTTGTTGTATCAAAGGCACAGGTTTTCATGTTTTGGTGGCATACAGATGTAGCACAATACAAGTATATTACACTTATGTCCATTGTATAATAATTTCCACAATTCATACTTGGAACTTTTTTTGTCATAATCGTTCAGAAACATTTAATGAGTTTAACAACAGGCTTCATGTTTTTACATGTATATAAGATGTTAACATTAATCATTTTTCCAGTCTGTGTGTAGAAAGGTGCAATTTAATCATATTTCTGCTGTTAATCCTATTCCTATTTATGCTGTTGTACTATAATTTTCGCATAAGTTTTGGTAATATCAAACATGAACATGTGTCGATGATGTTATTAATTGTAGCAGATGTTTTGTTGACCTAACACTTTCTTGCCTTAACAAATCTGGAGCTGTTTTTCCCTATTATGTTCATTTTTACATACCTGAGAGACACCAGAGACACGGTTTTCTTAAAACTTACAATAAAAGAAACCGTGTTGTTACTACAGACATGGAGTAAGGGTGAACAAAATGGTAATCTATTATTTTGACTTGAATATAAGTTGTGTTAATTCATTTGGTCAAATCGCTGACTCATTATCACTTTATAGTAAAATGGTTACCCTTGAACAAGGCGGGACGCTTGTGACAATGACAGGGAACGACAAACAATGAACACTTTAATCATATGAACCAAAAGCTTCATAAAGGAATATTTTTAGATCAAGGCATGATGTGAAGCATTCACAGACTGACAACCAACATAACAGGTTATGTCAAATGTGACACCAGATAGTCTTGCAGAGTATAAGCCACAGAAAGGTATCAAAATATCCATTTCAACACAAATACATTAGGTACATGTAAGGACACTCAGTAGCACAGAAAGATAGAAGCATACTAATGACATTATACATTATTATAAGAAATTACTGAATAGATTTATATGAGCAGACACAGTGTAATGTAATGTGGTAGTGCAGCGGGGTATAAACATTGCTGATTTTTTTGCATGTGTCCAAGTGTGATCCAGTTGCGGGGAATTCATATGTAGTATTAGGAATCATGAGAATATTCACAGTAAATACATTATCATTAGTAATCTTCATTGTAAAGGATTGTTGACAGATACACATACCTTTGCCATGAAGGTTTCACTAATTATTTCATATTCATGGTTCTTCAGAAAGATAATCGGATATAGGTGCAACTTGAGTATAACAAAGCGAGTAGAGACAAGTAGAGGAGAAAGTACATGTGCCCATTGGAGAAAGTAAGGCAAAAAGATCGGAGTGGAGATTACTGTAATCTGGGAACTGGGTGATGCAATCTGGCATTAGACCCTTTGGGGAAAGTTCTTTCACATACTATACATGCAAACGGTCACTTTTGCATAAACAGAAATTACCGAAAGTTTCGTTCTTTGAGCATAAATGTTAACCTGACCCTGTCCTAACCTGTTAGAACATAGCTGCAAAACACCAACTTGGTATTTGATCCTTTCTAGATTTCAGAACATTAACACTGAATTGCCTTTCCTTCGTTTGCGTTGTTTTAAAGCCCTTGTCTCCTGCAGCTGACAGGGCGCCCTGCAGAGCTTCGCAGGAAGACTTGCTGAGCCACTCTCTCACCAGGCAAATATGCACAGCTGTCATTTCCTCAAAGTGCACAGCAGTTCAATTTCGTTTCTCTCCTTAATGCATCCTGGATGGAAAGCTAGTCGCTCTGATCAAGGATGCAGCAGCCGTTTGAAAAGTGGCTAGATATTCTTAAATACAGTCTCTTTTCAGGACATTCTAACAATTATACTCTATATCGATAGTTTGTGGACACCTGGCTGTAAGATTTGTAAGTGCTTTAAAACCAATTTATTTTTGATGTTTTAGGATATAAGTAAGGTTAGGTACTGATGCACGGTGAGGAGGCCTGGGGTACATTTGGCATCCAGTTAAACCCAAACGTCTACAAACAGGCTACTGAAGATCTCCCACTCCAACCGTATCGCTATAGAAACAACCTGCATGATTGTGTAATTCAGATTTTGTGGCAACTTTTTGGGGATAAACCAAATAAGGTTGAATATGTCAGGTGGCCCAATATTTGTGTGTGTGTGTGTATGTGTGTGTGTGTGTGTGTGTTAGGGATGGTAAGATTAATTTTTAACGATGTGATGCATCGATTTAAGAATTTGTGCATTGGATACAAGATGCAGTTTTTCAAAACATTTGCATATGTAAAAAAAATGATGTATTTTTATATAATTATTACTATATGTTCTATCCATTTGTTATTAAGATCATGACCAATAATCTGTGAACAATATTATATATGTAGATTGCATTTTCCTCTTTTCTTGAGCATGTTCTCCTTGCAACACTGCTTCTATGGGAATGATGCATTTCGACACTGCAGAGACATAACAGGAAAAGAACTGCTGCAGGGGTGTGACGCTCTAATGTTAACACACAAATATGGCTTTTCCATTAGACTGGTGAGTTTCGGCACGATTCAGCCATGGATCTCATTGGAAAACTCGTTGGTTACATCACTGATCTGAGAACATTTTGGATTTACGCCAAACGAGAAAGACAAACCAAGCAATTTGGATGAAGCCATTTGAAGGCTTTGTGGCAAAAATATAGGCTGTATTGTGTTGTTTCATTGACGGAAGGTCATAAATAGACACGCATGCTTGTACAGATGGACCATTTCTTTTTTTTTGTTTACATAAAATGATCTTTGCTCTCTTCTTTGAGAAGTACAGTGAACTGGGACTTTCTGTGTCATACACATAGCACTTGTCTTTTGTTGTGAAATCATCTATTTTGCCAGGTTACGGTTATAATCAGAAAAGTGCGTTCAGTGAAACAATAACAGCAATTCTTATTATGTCACGGATTATTTTTTGCACCAGCACCACTGAATTCTTCTGTCATGATCGATTTAATAATATGCTCTAGAGCTCACCATTTGTTTTTGTTACCCCAACACCCCGACCATCACACACACACCGCAACACCAGAGGATGTTGGTGATTTCCGAACGCGGCAATCAAAAAATGCCACCGTCACAACCCTATTGTGCTGGTTTTATGTAAGCTTTTAACCTTTTTTTTTGCAATAGTTTGTTACTGCAAACTAATATTTATCGATTTGGATAATCAAATATTAGGACAATTGTTTTTCTCAATCAGCTTGAAGGCTAACTTTCATTTGGATGTTTTTCTTATTTACTATATAAAACCCTAATTCAGGGTATTTATGTATGAAAGTGTACTTTAAGAAGACATGTTGTGTTTAATCTTTTATTTTGACATTTTAAAGATTGTAGTGGCTGCTTGTTGAGGAGTGCATGGGGAGGTTCTGCAGTGGAGAAATTCACTCATTATTTAGTACAAAGGACAAATTCACTGTTATTTCAAAAGAATCATTTGAGTTTGAAAGGTGAAGCAGTTTGTTGTGTTTATCTCTTCTAGCGCCACTGCGTCTATGTGAATGACGTATCAACACTACAGAGACATAACATGAAAAGAACTGCTGAATTTATGTAAACTTTTAACCTTTCTTTTCAAAATGCTTCACTATAAAGTAGCAATTTTCTGTCTTGGAAATAAGCATTTGACTGTGAAAGGTGAAGCAGTTTGTGTAAAATCAACATTTGTGTTGTTCTTAATGATAATTTCAGAGGTCTATTATAAAGCTAAAAATGAGATACATAGAAACTGGAATGGAGAAACGCAGAAAGATAACAGGCTTGGTTTTAAAAATGGAAAAATATGCATTAGTGTAGAAAAGCATAAGCGCTTGAGCAGTTAATAGTGATAGTGGAATTCATTATCACCTCATTTCAATACTAATTTCTATAGATTTTATCGATTCGTTGTTGGAGCTTTAGTAATGTTTTCTTTTTGTGGAAGGGCCATGCGAAGTCAGAAGAAACTATTTTGTGTATGAAGAGACTCATGCACAAAAATATTCATAATGATCAAAATTGATATCCACATAATAATGTTTAAAAATGTCCTCAAAACACTGAAAGAAACTTAAATTAATCTGTTTTAAGAGCGATACACTTTTTGAATCTGTAAATTGTCTACTTTTAATTATATATATATTCCAGGGGTGGGCAATTATATTTTCCAAAGGGCCACGTGAGAAACCTGAGTTGTGTTCGTGGGCCGAACCAACAATAACATTGAACATTCATTCATGCATTCATCTTCTACCGCTTTATCCGATCTTCTCGGGTCACGAAGAGTCTGTGCCTATCTCAGGCGTCTATGGGCATTAAGGCAGAATACACCCTGGATGGAATGCCAACCCATCGCAGGGCACACACACACACACACACATTCATACACTAGGGACAATTTTCCAAGGTGCCAATCAACCTACCGTGAATGTTTTGGAGCGGGGGGAAACCGGAGAACCCGGAGAAAAACCCTCTGAGGTACGGGGAGAACATGCAAACTCCACACACACATGGCCGAGACGGGAATCGAACCTGGACCCTGGCGGTGTGAGCCAAATTGAACATTGAACATGTTCAATATACATTTTTTCCACTTGTAAAGGGCGGTAAAAGATATGTTCATTATGCTACCAAAAGAATAAGGATATTCTATTTAAGGAAAAGAAAAAAAATCGCCGTATTTTTCCTTCGTTGTGCGGTTATAATTTCTTCTGGTGCGGCAAAGAAGCCGAAGCAGTTCAGCGGGCCGGATTAAAAGGACCAAGGGGCCGGATGTGGCCCCCGGGCCGTAGTTTGCCCACCCCTGATATATTCATACTATAAAAAAAAATTGTACTGTTGTAAAATTAAAATTGGTCGGGTCCGGTCTCTGCCGTGTGTAACTTGGGATATAAGTATGCACTCTGCCTGTACGTCAGACAAAAACACACCACGTAATAATGTTAGCTAATTGTCACAAATGTTTTTTTACACCAGACACACCAGAAACACAGACACACTCTTGTCTTTGATTTATAGCTATAATTTCATAGTTTACAGTAATAAAACATCTTAGCTTGACAGGAGCACACCTCCTCAGCTATGTTTTTTGTCTATTGACCATGTCTATTGACCATGATCCAGCACATTTTCCTACTAGCACAAGCTCTTTTCCAGAGAGCTTGGTTAAATTAGCCTTGTTAGCCTTGAACTGCTCAGGAGCTCATCAACTGACTATATAAAACAGTAGAAAATTCATTACTTATAATCACATACTCACTCTCTGGTGTTTTGTATTTTATTTATTTGTTTAGTCATTTATAATCTTCTCAAGGTTGGATACAATGCTTTGAGTCAGTGTCCATTGTAAAAATCTATAGAAATAAACTTTCATTTTATTGAATTTTATAGCTGTTTTATATTATATTCAGCGACGTGTCTGTGATCAACGAAACGTACCTTTAATATAAAATTTTACTTTTGGTAAAATGTTTTAAAAAGCAGACCTGAGCACATATTTAGACTATGGAAAGTAGTGTATTGTTGCACACTAGCAAATATACAGCGTAACATTTACAATGTACAGAAGTGAGCAGCTGCACAAAACATTGTCTAGGCATACGCTTTTTTATCTTATCTGCTTTGTTCACGACTTTTCAGTCAGCTGAGGAAGTTGACCTGATCCGTTTGTGCCTTTTGTTTTTCTTGACAGTTCTTCCTTTCGTCATCATCTAAATCACCTTCATCATGTCAGTGAAGTCAGACAAAGGGCAGAAGAAATGGGCAGTAGTGAAAAGTCATCTGGGCTCATCTCAGGACTCTGACACGAGCACACAGGAGGCCAACTTAGAGAATGCTGAACCTGAGCTGTGCATCCGCCTGCTGCAGGTGCCCACCGTGGTCAACTACTCGGGCCTGAAAAAGCGCCTGGAAGGCAGTGATCAGGCATGGATGGTACAGTTTCTCGAGCTTTCAGGCCTGGACCTGCTATTGGAAGCCCTGGATCGTCTCTCGGGCCGTGGCTGCTCGCGTATCACCGATGCACTGCTCCAGCTTACCTGTGTCAACTGTGTCAAGGCTGTAATGAACTCATCTGTAGGGATCCATTTCATAATGGAGAATGAGGGCTATGTGCGTAAGCTCTCACAAGGTACAACATTTTGAGTCTTGCATGTATTAGAAAATTGTTGGGATTTCAGCATTCTTATTATTTGTTTACAGACGCGAGATAATTAACCTCTCTCTGTAATTTATACGCTGTATTTGGAAGTGAAAGAAAAAATCTGAATAGTATCAGCATGTGAAACTCCACAGAATGAAACAGATGTTTAAGTGCAGATGTTTATGCTGTGTTAGCAGGATAGGATCATACAATGTCCTGGCTTAGGTGCAGTAACAAGCCCAGTTACAAATGAAATGTAAAATATTTGCAGAAATGTAAATGAACACAGAATGAAATGATTTGCAAGTCGTGCACTGCAAAAAAAATGCCCTCATCAAAACAAGCAAGTTATATCTGGTTAAACATTTTGAAAATAAAGCAAAAATATCTGCCAGTGTGGTAAGCAACACTAAATTCTTTAAACTAGCATTAATATCTAGTCGCTAATCAATTCTAATATATCTTATAATTAGACAAAAAAGTCCAGTTTCAAGTGTTTTTGACTTTTTTTAACCACTAGTGGGAGCCTGGTGGTGGGATTTGAACCTGTGGTCTTCCGGTCCCGAGACCAACACCTTAACCTTTGAACTACTACAACCAAACGAGCTACTTCTTCCCTTCTCGGTTTTATAAACATAAATTGGAAACTTGTTTAAGATTCTCGATATAAGATTTTTTGAGGGCAGTATTAGTCTTAAAATTAGCACAACATTGTATATGAACATTTACTTTATTCTTGCACTTTAATTCTGTCACTTTTCCTCAAAAGGAGTAAACATTTACTTTTCCAGACTGAACAAGTACATTTTTTTTACTTTTAAGATTTATAATCTAATGTGCAATGTGAATTTTAAGACTTATTTCTCTTTCATGGCAAAAAAACAAGACATTTTCTAGAAATAAGCTTTTATTTCATTATCTTAGATTTCATTTTTTTTTTGTTTAGAATTGTCTGACCACAGAACAGTTTTCCATTTTAAATGGACTTTTTCCAGTCCGTTTTAAACAAGCTCTGGCTAAGAAAAGATTTCTGGATCATGTTCACGTATACTTTCTTCTTTGCAGGACAGAGCTTTTCCCTACACATTCAGTGATTTCTCTTTAAAAAAATATGCCTTTTTTAATGCAGCGCTGAAAGAGGACTTGAAGATCACAAGCCACTGATATTGATTTTTGCCCTTGTACCTTGTACAGAGATTTCCCCACATTCTTGGAATCTTTGAATCATGTTATGTACTGTAAATGAATAGATATTCAAAGTCTTCGCTTCTTGATTTTATGTTGAGGAACATTATTGTGAAATTAATTCACAATTTGTAGATTATTTAACCCTTTTCCATATTTACCTTTTAGAGACTCTTAAAGTCTCACTTACTATAGATTCACTTTTTTACACAATCATTTTATTGGCCAGTTGGCAACTAACCAATTTATTTGAAAAATGTTTCTCCGGCAGTTTGTTCTTATTAACACTTACTTTTCTAGCTTTTCATTGTCCTATTGTAAATAAAATATGGCTTTATGAGATTTACAATTCATTTCATTCTTTTATTTACATTTTTACACAGCATCCCAGTATTTTTAAATTGGGGAAGTACACATTCGCATTTTTCCGTCATAGATTTCAGGTTAGATATATTAACCAGACATTCATAGCAAAAAAAAAAAAGCAAAAAGAATAATTTAATAAGAGCATTCAAGTTAATGAAGTTGCACAGTCTGGTGCAAAGGTGATTTGATTTTATGGTTTGACTTCTACAGCTCTGGATACCTCCAACATCATGGTGAAGAAGCAGGTCTTTGAGCTGCTTGCTGCACTTAGTATTTTTGCGGCAGAGGGATACAGATTGGCCCTGGATTCACTGGACCACTATAAAGCAAGTGTCAATTATTTTATTACATAATCTATTTGATTGTGAAGTGCAAACATGTGTTACATCTTTTAAAACCAATTAAAACCAACCTAAAAGGGTCCAAAAGCAATTAGGATGGAAATGTATGCAGTCAATTATACAATCTAGATAAATGATACATTTAATTGAAATATGCCTTCAATTTAAATCTGCTCTATATTAATAGCATACCAAATGGTGTTTTTCATTCATGTCAGTTGTGGCTTCAGCAGCTGCATGTTAGAAAGTTGTTCTATCTTGCAGGCTGTAAAGATGCAGCAGTACCGCTTCAGCGTGATCATGAATGAACTGCAGAACACAGATAACGTCCACTACAAAGTGACGCTGCTGAGTTTCATCAATGCGCTCATCTTTAGCACCGAAGACCTGCGTCAAAGGGACAGGATGCGCAAAGAATTCGTGGGTATGCGGTATACATAGCGCAACCTTTCATAGTGCAAGATTTCAAGCCACTTTATGGTTAACAAGAAACCATTCCAGTTGTAATTCCCAGTGAAATATGTTCATATAATTACTTTTTTGCACATTTCACAGAATGGTATGACTAAGCAGAGGAAATCTGTATTCTTGTGTAATTTGTTGAATCTCTGCCCGTGTTGTTTCCTAGCTAGGCAGTAGCCAAGATATCAGCTAATTGCCATGACCTCATCTGTGTTGCGCATTAAATGTTCCTGCAATGGCGCGTTTATCCTCTGCTATTTCCATCAACTAAAGTTATTCACAAGTCAATGCGTCCTACATTTAGCCTTAAGTAGTCTCAAGAGTCCTTAACAATTCCTGAGTCATTCCCTAGGAAAAGTATTCCATGGACAGCACTAACAATAAGTGCTTTTGATCTGTGAAATGCTGACAGCTTAAAGCATCCGTATTTCTCCATGACACTTATGATCTATGCTCAGAGTGATCCCCCCTTCTTATTGAGGAACAGTCATTTTTTTACAATCCACAAGTATATTTTACTTTAATTATTATGAAATTATATATACAGTTATTACTTTATATAAATACATATATTATATATATATATATATATATATATATATATATATATATATATATATATATATATATATATATATATATATATAATATAAATATATTCGGGCTAAGTTCAAATCCACTTTAACGGCACTCATTTTATTAGCGTGTGATTAATGCAGTGTGCATTACTATGTGCTCCTCCACTCTCCGTCGTGCTGGCAAATGAACAAACAAATCCAGACAACAATGAACAAATGAATAAAGAAAGTTCTCTTCCTAAACGTTCCCCCAAATTACGCGTACTAGCTGCGCATTCACAGTAGGTACGAGCTCCTCACTATATTACCGTATTTATTACCTTACAGAAGCACATTGCATTCACAAATCTGTATGACAGAAGCGCATTTTTCTTTTGAATGCATATTATATTATATATATATATATATATATATATATATATATATATATATATATATATATATATATCTATATATATATATATATATATATATATATATATATATATATATATATAATACTCCGATAAACGCGAATCGGACCCTTTTTAAATACTCTTGTAAGCCGAGCGCCCTGCAATGTAAAGTAGGACGGAAGTTTGTCCTCAATAAACAGCGACACCACTCAAGCTAGTACCCTGCAATAATACAAGCAAATGACTGCGCTTAGCGCGGTAAATTAGCACACTACTTCGTACAGCAGCGTGCGGTTTGGAACACAGCCCTTCTTAGCGATTGGTTAATGACACACCGCGCATTAATTGCGCTCACCTTTCTGTCCGAGCGGACTTCCGTCTAAATGAGAGAAAGCAAAAAAAACAGTCTTCCATTGGGATCTGTGTGTTACTGGAGTGCAGGAATGTTTCACAACTCACAACCTCGTGAAAGGCTAATGAAATCCCTTTTGCTCATTTTCACTTTTATCCACCAGGTTTGCAGCTGCTCGACCTCTTGCCGAAGCTGAGGTGAGCTGAATACTGCCTTTTTTTCTTCTCCAGACATATTCGGGAAATCAGAAAAAAACATCCATTCGAGCACATACTTTTCTGACTTTTCTTTGCTTATTCCTACATTTTTGCATATGTTTTTTCCCCCCGCAGAGAGGAGGAGGATGAAGACTTGATCATTCAATGTGAAGCATTCGAGGAAGCTATGGCTGAGGATGACGATGAACTGCTGCGACTTTATGGAGGCATTGATATGAGCAATCACCAGGAAGTCTTCCTCACACTGTTTAACAAAGTGAGTGTGGCCTAATGTCTTTGGCATGTTTTATGCATGTGCATATATCAAAAATCTTTAATAATTTACAACAGTGCAATCTCACTTTTGTCCACATGAGATTTATCTAATAACCTGTTTGCAGTTTTACAATAAAAATGAAGTGCAAGAGTTTCTAAATATATTGTGACATGAGAAATTATTCAGCTGCGTTGTCAAACTGCGCATGATAACGTGATATGTGTTTGCCGGTCAAACCGATATGTAATCCAGTGTTGTTTCTAAATCTTGTGTTTTTAGGTGAGTAGCTCCCCTGCATCATTGCAGCTGCTGTCCATCCTACAGACTCTGTTGTTGGTGGGACCAGAGCGGGTAGACATCTGGCAGGCCCTGGAGGCTGTAACAAACCGTGCCGTCCTTCTGGCCCAGAACTGTGAGCCTTTTCTCTATGCAAATCTCACCAACAGTAGTCTCTCAAAGTCATTCAGATCTTTTGACATTATTCAGTGGTTGTACTGGAAATGGGGGGGGGGGTTCACAGTGAAATTCTAAAATGTAACTTAGGAAATTATTTCAAAATATATATTTTACCTGTATGTCAAGATTGTCGGCCTAGTGTGAATTATTGTGTATTAAACAAATGGAAACATTAAACAATATTGAAATTATATCCATTTTTACTCAGAAAACTTCACTGATACCTCACCAAAATGTCCATTGATATACTAGTGCACAGGACGGTTAGCAATGAACCCACTGATAAATACTGAGACTCTTAAAAATGGATGCATTTTTAGATGGATGATGCAGTGTCTCAGCTGAGAAGGTTAATACAGAAGAGGCTTGGTGAAAAAGAAATGCGACAATATGGTAGTTTTATTTTATTATATTTTAGCAGGCCTTAAAAGGATTCACCCTACACAAGGGGCCTCCTTCTGAAAAAGTTTAAGAACCACTGGTTTACACTCCGCCTTTCTTATGGCAGGGGTGGAAAACATAATCCACATAGTTATTGTTATTATTATTGTTCCTGTGGGTGTTATAATATATTACACATTTAAAAAACCTTTGAAAGTGCACCTCTGACAGCTTTGACTGATTGCTGGAAAATAGAGTAGAAAGTTTTCTTGCTTTAATAAATAGACATTTGTTTATTAAACTTAATCTGAAAATCCCCTTTGACACATTTCGTAAGATACATTTTTTTTTTCTAGGGATTCACTAGGAAGACAAAAAGGCTATAATTTTGCCAAGTTAGCACAAGTTGCTCACAGACAGAAATAACAATTAATCATGTATTTAATAAAAAAAAAAATAACAGCAGTATGTATTAGTAATTATTTTTAACAGTATTCTACCATTAATTGACTGACTGCTAATTAGTGATTAGCATGTCATGATTAATACTATATAAAATGCTAGGTTTATGATGGACATTTCTTGTGAATTAGATTAAAGTAAAATTTTAGCCTAACTAAATTCATGTATAAATGAAACAATGAAAGTGTAATTCTTTTGTATAATTTTTGGATTACAGCTCAAATGGATTCCTCCGAAACCATCATGCAGCGGCTCGTTTTTTCCAAAGAATCATCCACTGGGTCTCATCATAAAAATTCTCCACCACCAATGAAAGTGGATATTGCAATTCAGACTGAGCTGAATGAAGGAAGAAAGGAAGAATCTTTAAGAAGTGTATCAATGGCCAACCAAGCAGCTCCCCTTAGCTTCACAGAAAAACCCCGGGCCACACAGCCACCACCTCCACCTACAGTACCCACTTTGGCTGCACCTCCACCGCCACCACCACCTCCACCACCTCCTTTACCAGGCATGAGTGGTGGTCCTCCTGTACCACCACCTTTACAAGGCATGCCTGGTATCCCTCCACCACCTCCACCACCACCGTTACCAGGCATGGGTGGTGGTCCTCCTGCACCCCCACCTTTGCCAGGCATGCCTGGTGTCCCCCCACCACCACCCCCTTTGCCAGGTATGGCTGGTGTTCTTCCTCCACCTCCACCACCATTGCCAGGCATGGGAATGCCACCACCCCCTCCACCCTTCCCAGGGATGGCACCAGGAGGACCTCCTCCACCACCTCCACTCCCTGGCATCCCTTGCGCACCTCCTATGGGGGGAGATGTAATAGTAGCCCACAATGTTCAGTTTCTGGGGAGCGCATACAGCATGCCAGTTAAAACTGGTCCATATCCCACGCTTAGGATGAAGAAGCTCAACTGGCAGAAACTAAACTCCAGAGCAGTTACTGGTGAGTGGGCTACATGTATTTACACGGTTTTCCACAACTATTATTTTCATTTGCTTCTATTAGGGCTATGAAAATGTATTAATTTTTACTAGTAACTATTTCCATGGTTAAAACAAAACATTTGGTCATTGGTATTTCAGGCTACTTTAATGTGTTGGAGTAGGACACAGATCCCTATGCACACCTCATAGAAAGTAAACTGAAAATGATGACAATATGTAGTAATGGTACTAACATAAGTACCATTTGACTAGTTTGCAGCTGCTTTCTTTGTTGTTGTTTTTTTTTTTTTTTTTTTTTTTTGGTGTTTTTTTTAAATTTTATTATTGTTTTTTTTTATTATTATTATAGCTAGTCAGCATTTACCGAGAATGGAAACTACTTAATGGATTAGCCTTATCTGCAATGACTGTAGGTGTAATACACCACTGCCCTCAAGAATATATTGAAAATAGTAAAATTGCATCGTATATTTAGTGTTAATTTTGTCTTCTGTAGATGGTTGCAATATATGGGCTTCAGATCAGCTTGACTCCCCTCTGGAACCCAACTTCACCCACATTGAGCAGCTCTTCAGTCTCCCAGTGGCTGAGCCCAAAGAGAAAGGTCCTGCTGCTCCTGCCAAGAAAGAACCCAAAGAGGTTTGTGTTTGATGTTTACAATGTTGTCACGGGAATTTTTGCCCCATTAGTTTCTAATAAATGATCTTATAATCTTTATTCCTTTCTAATAGATTTCCTTTATTGATCCCAAGAAGAATTTGAATCTGAATATATTTCTCAAACAATTTAGATGGTAAGTTGAGTAAATCAACTTTTTTTCAGTGGATACTTTGTGCATACAGTGTATACACAAATTGGGCATCAAATATATTCATTGTGTATTTTCCTCCTCGCCCCATTGGACAGCTCTAATGAGGACTTTGTGGACATGATCCAGAAAGGGGATCGGTCTAAGTTTGATGTTGAGGTGCTAAAACAGCTGATGAAGCTCCTGCCAGAGAAACATGAGGTTTGTCCGTTAGAACTGAAATTAATTTATTGCTCCCTTTGTCCCCTGTCATCAGTAAACTCAACAATATCACATATAGGCTTTTTTATTTATTAGTAGTGGAAGACAACCCAATCAGTCATGTGTTTATATTAAATGACCTGGGTGGTTAGCACACGTGTTCTAGCATTTTAATCTTCATGTGCAAAAGGCAAGGCTTTGCCCCATTGTATATTGGTATAGTATATAGCTTTGCAGGTTCTTTTTTATTTGATGCTCAGTTTAAATTTGGTTTGTTTTAAACCCTTGCACCTGTGAGACACCAGAGAGTAAAGCACAGTGTACTGTTCCTGATAGTAAAGCCCACGCAAACTAGCAGGACAAGTTCCAATATTTGAGATCTTTGGATTTATTCCACATTTTCCTCCTCCTGTGTTTTTCTATACTTAACATCGCTGTGTGAAGAAACTCAATGTAATAGATGATGGTGTAATGTCACCACCTACTATTGGTATTTTTATGTGCCTTTTTTTTTTTAATTATTATTTATTATTGTTGTTGCACTTTTGTGTGCATGATTATGGGCTGTGCCCCAAAGAATGTGGTGAGAAAAAAAAGGTCCTAACAAAAACAGACTTGTTTTTTAGTTATGACTTGTTTTGTCTGGTTCATTGTAGGTCGACAACCTGAACTCTTTTCAAGGAGAGCGAGACAAACTTGCTAATGTTGACAAGTTTTACATCTCACTTCTTGCTGTTCCCTGGTAACGGATTCTTATTTTATTGTCCTGCTTGGTTTGGAGTTGCATTAGTACCTACAGAATAAGCAGCTTTGTTATCACATTAAAAATGGCTTTGTTTAATCCCTAAAATGGTAAAATGGTACATTAAGCCGAGACAATATGCCGATCATCACGTTATATTTTTGTTATGTACATTTTATATAATGGTCAAAATGTGACTAATAAGTTTGTGTAATGAGTATAATGTTCACACACTGTGTAAAATGTAAATATATATAGACATACAACGAGTGGATTTGTCAGATAACCAGATTGTTAAAAAGGAATAAAAAAGCCTTTTTATTAAGTTTTATTAAAAACCAAATGGTGACCCTTGTATTCTTTTGTTCCTACCCACTCATCACCCCTCTCTTGCACTCTCTCTCTCTCTCTCTCTCTCTCTCTCTCTCTTTCTCTCTCTCAGCTATCAACTAAGGATTGACTGCATGTTGTTGTGTGAGGAGACCGCGTCTGTGCTGGAGATTCTGAAACCCAAAGCACAGCTGGTGGAGGAGGCTTGTGAGAGTGAGTGAGCCGCACTGTTGTGTGGGTTACAGTGTTTTTCCAGAAGCGAGCCTTGGCTGACTCATCCTTAGTAAAAGCTTTTCAAACAAACAGTATAGTGATGAACATGTAACTTTATTCATCTTATTTTGCTTCCTGATTTTACTTCATGTTTCTGTTTAAAACCAATTTCCCTGTGAGATTTCAAAGGGCATTCTACACTGCAGATCGAACTGATTTGCACAGATAAGTTGAAGCTCAGTTGCTTTTTATCTGCCGCGGCAGTTCAGTCTCTCTTGCTTAAGAGAATGTTATCAAACCAGATTGTGAAATATGGTACATTCTTAATGGATTGTTGGACAATGTGATGTCATCAGTTTCAGGAGGAGAAACCACTTATTGGGTTTGTTAATATTTCATTTAATTAGTTGAAATAGATTTTATGGGATCTGTAATGATGATGTTTGTCTAAAACTATCTGTCTTTATATCCTTTGAGTCAGTATACTGACGTCAGACTGTATCATGCTACTCATGTCTGGATGATTTCTATGCAAACAGCAGTACCATCATAAAATTACATCAATAAATGTTGGCACAAGAGATGACTGCAAATATGGATTTTTTTTAAGCATATTTGTAACAGAAATCCAGTCTACATAGCTGTCCAGTCTGTTTAGAGAATTTGTTGTTTGTATTTGTTGCCCTCTTTAGGTCTCAGACAGAGCATGCTGCTTCCCAGTTTCTGTAGGTTAATCCTTCGAGTAGGAAACTTCCTCAACTATGTAAGTACATTCAAATAAACCAGTCTTTTTTTTTCCAGAAAACTAGTGATCCATGTGCAATTGAATTATTTCCCAATGATTTAGAATCAAACTGCTCTATAAACAACCTCTTTGACAGGGAAGTCATACAGGAAACGCTGATGGTTTCAAGATTAGCTCTTTGCTGAAGCTGACAGAAACTAAATCCAACAAAGGACGTATCACTCTGTTACACCACATCCTAGAGGTACTGTAAAGAGGCATGTCTGATTTTGTCCAATTGAGATGTCCGGGGACGTTTGATTTTTGATCAGAAGGCCATAGGTTCAAAACCAGACATCAATATGCTGCTGGGCCCTTGAGCATTGCTCTTAAACCCTCAATTGCTCCCCTGTATAACTGAGATAACTAAGTATCTCTGAATAAGGGCATCGTTAATGTAGGTAGAATTGTTTTAATTGAATGCTGAAGTACAATAATGTAAGCAGCTGTGATGATGATAGTTTTGAGTTAGGATCAGTTACATTACATTGATATTTCATTCATGACGTCTAGAAACAACATATTTTTTTGTTGTTGCTTTTCCAGGAAGCAGAGTTGAACCACCCTGAGCTTTTGACTCTTCCTGATGACATTAAAAGCTGTGAAAAAGCAGCAGGGTGAATGCGTGGCAAATTACATATTAATTCCATTATGATGTGGCTAAGAAAGAAAATAAATATTAAATAAATAAATATTTTCCATCTGATTCTGTCCCAGAATAAACCTAGACTGCATCCAGGCTGAGGCGAATGCACTCTCCAAGCGTTTACAGGGCGCTGAGAAAAAAGTGACTTCATCAGTACAAGATGTACAAGATCAATTTTTAAATGTTATCAAGGTGAGATTTTAATCACTGATTTTGTTTAATAAATTACTGATCCATCCAGGCTTTCTCAACCTCGTTGTTAGTGGATGTTTGCTGAAAAACTAACTAACACCATTTTCCAGTCACTTTCAGCTTAGTTAAAGTAAATGTGTTTAGGCTTTTAACTATGTACATGTTCACACAGCAGCTTTATACATTTATACAAAAAGGTCAGTTCAGGATATAAATGTTGAATGTATATATTTATCCAATACAGAAGACCAACAAAAATCACAGAAGTGGGAGGCTTTTGACTCTAAACTATATTCAATCCAATTTTTTTATTTATATAGCTTGTTTAACAGTGGCCATTGTCTCAAAGCAGCTTTACCTCATTAATGCAATGAGAATAAAAAAAAGAAATGAAATGGCATAAGTAAGAATGAATTAAGTATAGACACCCTGGTATGGTATAACATGGACATGAGGGATCTATGGGATAAGATCCCACCACATCACCATCAACAAACCTGAGTGAACATGTGAGAGTTGAGGGGCGGCACTGTGATATGACTGTGCTTGGTAGGTTAGTGACCTGTGAAAATATAGCATTATAGCATCCCACTGGTGTCTTCAGCAAGGTGTTATTGTCTGTCATTGTGGGCAGTGTAGGAAGCCACTAATTGTGTGCTATTGAAATTAGTTTAAAGGTGCCAAAAGTGCCAAAAAAATGAAGTTAGAAATTAAATTATAAGGTAAATCTTGCTATGGCTCAGGTAAGTTAATAATAATCATTTGTGTGACTCAATGAAGGTTTTTTCCCCACAAATCTATAGGAGAACCTTCAGTCATGTAGAACTCTGGAGGACTGCTTTGCTGACATTGAGAAGAAGAAAGTCGATCTGGCTCAGTACCTGTGCGAGGACAACACTCAGTTGTCACTCGAGGAGCTCTTTAGCACCATCAAGACATTCCGAGAACTTTTCATCAGAGCACTGAAGGTCATCTCTTTTCTGTTTATGGCAAATCTGTTCATTGAATGATTTGCGAGTGAAAACTGTTAAATCATGTATAACTTGGATAACTCCTGCTATCTTGGGATTGTTGTATAGTGTTCCACTTAGATGAAAATAGCCTGTTCTCATCTCTCACACTGACCTTCTGCTTGTCCTGTTTGTTTCGGCTGTAGGAGAACAAGATCCGAAAGGAGCAAGCTGCCAAAGCGGAGAAGAGGAAAAAGCAGCTGGCAGAGGAGGAGTCCAAGCGACAGAAAGGAGAGAACGGCAAGATCAGTAAGTACATGCTGACCCTTGCTCAAGTCTGGAAAGACTTTCCCCTCTGTCTGACCTTTAACTTTGATAATACAGTATCTTGGTCAAGAATGTCCACTTATTGCAAACAACATAGTTTCATCTTAACTTTCTGGCAGCTTATAAAATGCATAGCACTTGATCCAGCTCCGTGTTGTATTATTTTATATTTTTATATCATTTTTATATGAGGTGCTAGACATTCAAGAAATGTGTGTGTGTGTGTGTGTGTGTGTGTGTGTGCGCGCGCGCGCGCGAGTAGTGGAGAACTGGGCTATTTTGTCATGCTTTTTGTTGAGCACTGGTTAACAGAACGTTAAGCAGTTGGCTTTATAAAGCAGCGTGCCCTATTTTCAGTGTATTTCTGTGTATCTTTTCTAGTAAGAAGAGGCGGTGTGCCTCAAGAGGATGGCTGCATCATTGACAACCTGCTGGCGGACATCCGAAAAGGTTTCCAGCTTAGAAAGACCAGGCCCAGGTGCGAAACGGAAAGTGCCCCCTCTAGTGAAATGCATAGGGACACCGGTAAGGACAAGACCCGGATCTCGCTGCAATGGCTCTGGTCCAAATGCCTGAAATCGTTTCCCCTTTTCATTTCCTCTGCTGTTGACGAATGGCAGTGATTGTTAGCATACACAGTGTATTTTTCTGTGGTCCCCCCCCCCCCCCCCCCCCCCATGATCAAAGGAGAAAGAGTGAAAAGGTGTTCAGGCTTTTGGCCATGGAGTGCTAGCATTCGCCGTCCTTCCACCCAACTAATAGCCTGCCGTCGCTGCTTCATCTCCTGCTTTTCATTGGTTGCTTATAGCATTTAACCGCTCTGCTCAAATATATGTGTGTGTGTGTGTATATATATATATATATATATATATATATATATATACATACACACACACACACACACACACACACACACACACACACCACTCTGTGATTGAGAGAATTAATGGCATGCTAAAACTCTAGGTTTAAACTAGGTTTAAATAGCGTAAAGGTCATGATCTACACAAATGCTATTTAAATATGGTTTACGTGGTATAAAACACTATACTTTTCTTATTACAGTATAGGGGAGATTGACAACATACCATTAGTGTCATTAAAATACAGTCGTTTCCTTTCTTTAGATGATTTATGAAACTAAAATCAAATGAATGCTTAGATATTAAAAGTGCAATCTGACCAGCAACCCCTAACTGACAAAGATTTCTTGCATGCAGAAATTTGTTCACACCTGCAGATTGCTTTATATTCAGCCCAAAGACAATTTCATTCTTTCATCTTAATCCAACACCTTCTGAAACCCAGTCTTTCATTCTTTAGTGGCAAGTGTCAAATGTGCAGAAAAAGAAGTCACGTCAGGTGTAGCTCAGGACGCCCCTCTTTCTCAGCCAAAGGAAACAAGCGTCGAAGATCCAGTCAGCGCTTCCTCCATCAGCCCCAAAGCTCCACTCACAACTGAGATACAACCAGATCTCTCTACTGCAGACACCCGGTCTGACCATGCAGCTACACCGCTCGAGCCATCAGCCCAGCTTCCTCCAGTTACAGAATGCTTAACAGATCATGTAGGAGGTGAGAAGAACTCTACCACAGAGGCTTCACTGACAAAAGAGACCTATGTGGCTACACCGGTCTCTCCTGTGCCTCCATCTATTGTAAACCCATCTCTAGCAAAAGATGGCATGCAAAACTCAAACTCTAATAATAACCAGATCGAAGACGACAAAATGTCTAATGATGACGCACTCAAAAACCTGGCCAACATCAATTGTGACGCTCACACAGGCTTGGACGTGAAGGGAAACGGCACGGCCAGCGATGAAATAATGCCAGAAGGCCAAGAACGGAACGCAAAAATACATTCGAGCAAAACCCAGTTAGACTTTAACAGCGTCACCGAGTCATCTCCAGCTGAGAACAATACCACTGAGCCTCATTCATCTGACGGAGCACACGGTATGGATGACTCCGCCTCCTCTAATCCTCCCACCTCCAAGCATAGATCGCTCAAGCTTGTCCGGGGAAGGAAAAAAAGCAATAAAGAAGGTAATGTGTGCATTTGTGTGTATGTTCTATTTGCGAATAAAGTTATAAATCGCAGTCTTAATATATGGTTTTTGAAAATTAGTTTCAAAGCATTTGAGTATGGGTAATTTATTATTTTAATTTGTTTTTGTGTCCAAAAATCAGACAAAATTAGACAAACCAGTACCAGGTTTGTGCTTATTCATTTTAGATGAACTGCATCTTTTTAGTCCCGATCAACTGTGAAGCGGGTGTTTATCAGAACGCAAATAAATGTCATTCAGTCCTTTTAGTGTGTGTCTTTCTGTTTGCCAATTTAAAGTGTGTAACAACGGAGAAGACAGTAAGCATAAAAAGACCTGTGTATTGCAATAAGGTAGGTTACATCACTGGCTGCGACTAACATGGTTCTAAGGAGGCATGTCCTGACCCCGTCGACTATCTACTACCCGTCTAAATCTATGTCTCGTTGTCTTTTACCATAAATGTCTGACTCTATTAACCTTCGGCCACGTCTGTGGAAATAAGGGTAATCAACTTGTTTTATACTTCTTCAAGCTTCTCTGGACCTTTTGTCTGCTGATAACTGAAGGAGCTGCAAGAGATAATTCACATATTTGAGTACTACACAATTTTATTCAGTTTATGCTAACATTGCGATTCTGATCTGTACTTGTCTGATAACTTTACTAATATTTTAATTAACTCTGCAATTATAACATTTGTGAAAAATGTCTCTCTGTCTATGACAAGACTTAAAATCAGATTAAAATCTGTTGTCTGTCCAGGTGATTGAATAAAAAAAAAATTAATAATCACTTCAGTTTATATACTGTATGGACAAATTTGTTCTCCCTTACAGGAAAAGAAAAGCAAAACAATTTTCTCCGAAAACTTGATATTGAGAAAAAAATAGTTGCTGTCCATTTATTATTTGTTATAAAGATTAGATTTTATATTTGAAATAAGATATAAATAAATGATAATGATGAGAAAAATTATGTTCCTCATAACCTTATGTTTTGTCGTACAACCTTTAGTGGCCGTCTACAGATTTCTGTAGCTCAGATACATTTTTGCTTTTAACAATGGATGTTGTCTCAAAAAAACTTTGCACACTTAAAGCAGTGATAAAAGATGTAAAAATAGCATTTGGAGAGATCGATTGGCTCTTAAGAGCAGTCCATTGTTTGCTTTATGGGTGTTCTTTTAGCTTGCTATTTTGGGTCATTATCCTGTTGAGGGACCCATGTACTGTGACTGGGATGGAGCTTTCTGATTCTGGGCAGTACATTTCCATTAATGGTTTATTAATCATGAGACTTCCCAGCACATATTCATTTTCCAACAAATTTGTCCATGTTTATATGTCTGAAACCCCAATTGCTTCAGATCAGTAAGAGTATTAACACATCTGAATCAAATAAATGCATTTTTTTGTTTGTTTGTTTGTTTCAAATCCCAAAAAGTCTCAAATCAAATCGAAAGAAATTCAGTCGAATTCTCATGATACTGATTTATTTATGTTTGTGTTTTCTCGATTTGTTTATTACCATTGCAGGGAGACCCAGGAAAGGAAAACCACGAGGGAAGAGATGAAGCTTTAATCTTATACCTGCAACTTTTAAATCTCCCTTTAACATACACAGCATTCAGAAACCAAGGGCTGAGCACACAGGAACATTTTGTATGCGCCGATGGAGCTCATGCCGTTATTTTAAGGAAGAAAAAGAAAAACCTTCTTTAAGTATTTGTGTGGCAAAATATTTCAGCAATTTGTGCAGTGTCATGTGTGTGCGCGTGTATACATATACATATATACACACACACACACACTAAATGGACAAAAGTATTGGGGCACGTTACTTTTCCAGCCTTTTATCTCAAAAATACAGAAGAAACACTATTGTGTTATAACATTGAATTGTCCATTCACTAGTACCAGGAGACCAAAACCTGTTCCAGTATGGCACACAGCATACACAGAGAACTTCTACAATGACATTTTTACATGGGTTGGAGTGAAAGATCGTGAATGGCCTGAATACGTTTAAGGTCATTTTATTTATTATTTACAACATTATTTGCCCGTAATAATGCCCAAATTCCCACAAATTCTAGGAGAACTAAAATCTGGAGGTTATTGGAACTAGAAATGGAGATTAATATGGAATATGATGTTCAAAAACACATGTGGTCAGATGTCCATGGACCATATTAGAAAACAATGGACAAAATAAATCCAAATGATTTGTGTATATTGCAATTATGTGAATTTAATTGAACTAGTTTAATTCATGCTGGGATGAATTGCTAGTAACACTTGTTAAATATCTAATCATCAGACTGAATGTATAGTATCTGTTCAGCAAACAGTAAGTATTATGTAATGTGGCTTGTTATAGAAATATAAGCACCACTGAAAGTCCAAAATAATCTTTAAATTTAATTTATTTTTTTTGGTAAAACTGTCTGGGAAAATTGGTCCCATATTATGTTTGGCTGTTTTAGTAATAATGTAAATATTATAATTATGACTGAATTCTTAGGGTTGTATATGATGTCACCTTATTTGTTGATAATTGGTTGATACCTATCTGTTGCAAAGTGAAATAAATAAAGCGGTCGATGTAAGTGATTGGTGTTAAGTCCATAAACTGACACACATTTAACAGATGGAAACAAAAATTAAAAAATGGCAGCAGAAATAAATGTTAAATATCAAGTTATTCCTTGCGGTGTGATTAGTTATCTTTCGTACTCCCACTGATTCAAGAAAATATATTCCCGTGGCAAACGCATCAAAGGTTAATCACCACTGGGACACTCATTTTAATTTAATATGTAATTACTCTTGATTAAGATATTTTTATGTTTATATTAATGATTGGCTTCTTAATTGATAAGACTTAATAGCTTGTGCACTAAAATGTCTTTTTAATTCTGAGTCATAAGAACTATAGCAATGTATCAGTCAATTAAATCTATCGCCCAGTGGTCACCTGGAATAACCCTTGTGATCAGGTTCGTTGCTTTTATTGTGTGATGCAATAATCACAGTATGTACTGTCGCATACCATTTCTCACAGACTTTCTGAACAAGTTTCGGTTTGAGCTAATGTTTGGGTGGAGGATGCATCTTGATATTGCAGTGAAAAGTGTTTGCAGACAACAATCCTACAGATAGAGTACCACAATTTTTACATTTTAGACAACATGCATAGTGACATAAAGGTTGCAGACCTCTAAAATAAGCCCACCAGGAGGAGACACACTCCGTAGTGTGGTCTTATGACCAAAAGACTGCTCTGTCTGCAATGTCTCTATGCAACCAGTCTCTCAACTGAAGTTAAAATTTAATTCAATTCATTTGTAATGCGCTTCTAACATTGGACATTGTCCCAAAGCATATTTTCACTGATAAATCAGTAATAAATTATGGATTTATGTATGTGCATCTAGCCTTTAATATGTGAGCAAGCCGCTGAAAAAGAACCAAAATCTGAAGGGATCCCCTTCTCATCTGGGTACCAACAACAGTCCATTCATTGTTGTCTTGTATTTGTCGGAGTGATGTTCTTAAATGCAGAACTGCTCAGACAAATTGCAGTCTTAAGCCATTGTAGCATATTGTTGATATTAATTACAGTCCATCCTGTGGGGATGGGGTTCTGGGGTTGCTCAATAAAATATGCATGTGGAATCATCCTCAGCTGCACATGCTGAAGAGAGAACTCTATTCAGAATCATGGCATTAGGATGAACCAGTCATATCTGAAAAGAAGCAAGTGACAGGAGTATGGGTCACTGGTACCTCAGAGTATGTTTAGCAGAGAGAGAGAGGAGAAGAGAAAATAAAGGAATAAAGGAAAATAAAGCATGATAGGAACTAAAAGGACGAGCCAGAATATAGAACAGGGATCTCTGGGATAAAAGATGTCCCGCTACACCATTGTCAACGACCCTGAGTAAACGCAATACTTCTTTCTGCACGTTCCTCTTCTTCTGCTCTTTTGTGCATATCCTGATGCAAATGTCCATCTGTATGCACCTTCCATAAATGCACTTGCATGTCAGCAGAATTCTTGCAGTGCTTATCAGCTATCACTAGACTGTAAAAAATAATACCTAATATCTACTCATTAAAAATGTGGCAAGAGATTCTAACCTTATGTATTAAATTCACCATTGAGATTAAAAATTGTAATAAAATTAAGCTATTTAAATCGTGAAATTACACACACACACACACACACACACACACACACACACATACAAAGTGGAAGTTTGGGTTATTATAAATAACCACCATGCTAATAAATATTTTTCCACACATAACACAATTCATTAATCCGCACTTATTACAAACAATTACAATTACAAACAATTACAAAAATTGCCATTACGGCCAAATGTTTAATCCTTACAAAAATATTAGCTTTTTTTTGTCATTTTACCCCAAGAATATTTTTTTTTGCACTGTAGGCCTGGGTGACTCTCTGAGCCAGGATTCAGCACACATACGATTCACCCGTAACACACATAACACTGTGGTACATAACATTGTGGTATAAGAGCTGTGGAAATCCCAGTTAAAAGTAAAAGGGTACCGAATTAACTATACAATTAAAGGTTAAATTCATGAATACACTCCAGACAACACAATAAACATCCTCAACCACACACACAACACTAACAACCCAAATGAGGATGGGTTCTCTGTTGAGTCGGGTTCCTCTCAAGGTTTCTTCCTGTTCCCAGGGAGTTTTTCCTTGCCACCGTCGCTTCGGCTTGCTCAACAAGAAACAATTAGGCCAAAACTGATTTTCACTATTCACACATTAGTATTATGTAAAGCTGCTTTGGGACGATGACACATTGTAAAAAGCGCTTTATAAATAAAATTGAATTGAAATTGAATTGAATTAAATAATCAAATGGAGGTCCACCTTCGCAAGAAAAAAATAGAGCAACGTGTCCTACTCATTTGTACCCTAAATGTACATCTTATTGATTATATCAAAGCAAATAAGGTAAAAATGTGCAAAGAAAAAATTAAAGGGAAATGATTTTTGTATTTGAAAAGAAGTTGGTGTATACATTACCATTTGAATGTCCTAAATTATTATGGCATTAATTGGCATAGTAATATGGCATTATTTTTAAGATACCAAGTTACAGTCCTTAGACATTTCACATGTTTTCACACCAAGTTCACACCAAGAAACAGAGCATTATAACAGTGATGCCCATAATTAGAACAAATATATTAAAACATTATTGGGTTGAAAATCATTCAGATGTTGATATATATCTGAAGTGTGTCATATATATACACACACTATATACACTATTGTGTTATAACATTGAATTGTCCCTTCACTAGTACCAGGAGACCAAAACCTGTTCCAGTATGACACACAGCATACACAGAGAACCTCCACAATGACATTTTACATAAGTTGGAGTGAAAGACCTTGAGTGGCTAGAATACGTTCAAGGTCATTTTATTTATTATTTACAATATTAATTGACCCTAATATTAATATTGCCCTTGTGGCTTAGCACACATTCCCAGAAATTCTAGGAGAACTAAAAACTGGAGGTTATTGGAACTAGAAATGGAGATTAATATAGAATATGATGTTCAAAAACACACATGGTCAGAAGTCCATGTCCATATTAGGAAACAATGGACAAAATAAATCCAAATGATTTGTGTATATTGCAATTATGTGAATTTAAGTGAACTAGTTTAAGTCATGTTGGGATGAATTGCTAGTAACACTTGTTAAATATCTAATCATCAGACTGAATGTATAATAGTATAGTATAGTTAGTTTAGTATAGTATCGTATAGTAGTGTCATTTTTCTTAGTAGCTGTAATTAAATTTCCTCATAACGCCGTTAGATGTAACTAGTGTGTGTGTATATATATATATATATGTATATATACACGTGTATATATAGAATACACACACATACACAGTATAGCAGGATAAACAAACCAACATGTTTGAGTGCGTGCTCCTCCGCGCGCTGGCTCAGCTTAAGGTGCATTCACTACGCATGCGTGCACCGTATTCTTCTCAGTGCAGTGAAACTCTGCGCTCTGGCTCACTTGTTGGTGCTTTGGCCACTAAGAATGTCGTCGAGTCGCTCAGGGAACGACCACTGCAACCCTATAAACGCCTCCGGAGTGGCAAAACGACCCCGGGTAGAGTCGGGCAATAGAGTGACCGTGGTGCTCGGAGCGCAATGGGGGGACGAAGGCAAGGGGAAAGTGGTCGACTTGTTGGCTACGGAGTCTGACGTCGTCTGCAGATGTCAGGTGAGGTGCATGAGCCTGTGCAATTGTATTTAGATGCTTATTTAAAAATGCTAAATAAAAAAATGTATGCTTTACCCTAAGAAGATTTCTAGTTGGAATGGACTTGTCAGTAACTACATGATTCTGTGATTGTCAAAGTGAAGTACACCAGGGATCAACTTTATAAACGTATAAAGATTGATTTATTGCTCTGAAATTATTTAATATTGTAATAAAATATCTGTATTGCGTCACATAACATTGTGTTATTATTAAGTCCTCATTTTATTATTTTCAAAAAGAAAGATTAACAGGAATGTAACTTGTGTCTTTATGCCAGTGTGTCCAACAGAAACTGTGAAGCCTATAACCTTATTAGAAAAATGTCCTTTTTGTCACATATACACTACAGCACAGTGAAATTGTTTCTACACATATCGAAGCTTGTTAGAAATCTGGTGTCAGAGCACAGGGTCAGACATGATACAGCACCCCAGGAGCACAGAGGGTTAAGGCCCTTTCTCAAGGACCCATGAGTGGCAAACCCTGATGAACCCCTGACCTTCCAGTCAGTAGCCCGGCGCCTTAACAACTGAGCTACCCCCCATTAAATACCAGTCACGGGCTTGGGTACGCTAATGAGTTTGGGTTACATTTGCAGGCTTGCTTTGACATGTGAGAAGGCCAAGTCAGACTTAGCTCAGAGCTGGAGTGAGCTGCTGGGCCAAAGCAGTATAAAAAATAGACCCCAGATTGTAAGCTCTGGTTGGTGGGGGGAGTGAGTGTGTCAGGTTTGGGAAAAGGGCAAAGGGCAAATAAGGGTCACCATAATATATTGAGGTAGAAATAAGCGGAATGTTTTAGATAGACAAAATATGCTAGGTATTATGAACAGCTTATGGATATCAAAGTCATGTTTACGTCATCTTGCAGGGAGGAAATAACGCAGGCCACACAGTAGTGGTCGAAGGGACAGAGTATGACTTTCATCTTCTTCCTAGTGGTATCATCAACACAAAATGTATATCACTCATTGGTGAGTAGATGAGGCATGTGCATGTGCTATCTCACCAGCTGTGGTATAATATTTCACAGTGTAACTTGTTTCTGAACATTATGTAAGGAATAAAAGTGGGTGTGTTATTATAATGAATTGACCCGTTATTATAATGAAATGTCAGGATACAGCCTGATATAAAGCAGGGGGTTGTCTGTATGAAGAAGAGCAATTTGGTTGTAAATATACATGAAAATGTGGTTTATAATTTAAATACTACAGTGATATGCCAAAATGTAAATGAAAGAGACATCATGATTATTAATTATTTAATAACAGGTTAGTTCCTGTTTATACTTATGTCTGTTTTTGTAATTATAATTTTTATGATAAGGGTCCTTTGCATCATATTTGCCCTCGATGGGTAAAATAAATTAATTGATCATAAAGACTTGTAAACAAATTAAGTGTAATATTAAGACTAAAATCCATTCCAGCATGACAATGCCCCTTTGTGCAAAGCTCGCTCCTTGAAATACGAGATAGATTGGGAAAATCTTGAGTGGCCTGTGATTGCGCACCAGCCTTAACCCTTCTAACTACCACTGGTATCAATTGGAACACAGCCTGCACCACAGACCTCTTCACTGTACACCAGTACCATACTTTACCACTGTGACCCTGTAGTTAAATGAGCAACTACTAGAAAAGTTATTACAGTATAACACAGAGTGTGGACTGAATAAATGTACAGCATTTGGCAGCCACCCTTATCCAGCGTGACTTACAGCTGAGAGGGTGAGGGGTAAGGGCCTTCCTCAAGGGCCCACTAGTGGCAGCTGGGTGGTGCTGGGATTCCACACCTTAACCTTCCCGTTAATAGATACACATTTTGTAAACAGCATCTTCAAGGATCAGTGTGAATCTCAATATCAAACTCATATCAGTATTTATTATATTTCTCCGTATTTCTGTGAGACAATTCCCTCTGAAGCAAACTCATCAATATAAACCACCTATTGTTTACACTGCCAGCACCTGCACTTTACGGAGGTATAAAACTGTGACTGATTTGTATTGTGTGTCAACACAAAGGGATGCATTAAGGAAAAGAAAGTATCAAATATAGATTTATTTCCACAAGTTCAAATTAACATTTCGATGTTATTTGAATCAGTATTGAAAAAATTATGTTTACATCATTTGTTTGAAAAGTGTTCTAGAACATTGCTTTAATTTGTATTTAAATTGTTTTTTTCTAATGAGTACAGGTAATTAGCGCATGGTTATCTTAACAGAAAGTCAATGTTTCGTGTTTTGTTGGGTGCATGTGAAGAAGTAAAAGATAAAAGTTTATGAAGCGGCTTATATATGAAGGCCACACTACTTCTGATCTATACTTATTCTTCTATCCACTCACAGGTAACGGTGTAGTTATCCACCTTCCAGGCCTCTTTGAAGAGATTGACAAAAATGAGAAGAAAGGTAAAGTAGCAGAAGTATAGTGACGGATGTGATGAATAATCGTTAAAAAAGAAGATTTGTACCAGGCAATTGTGGTTTTTAGACAAAGAAAGCATAAATGTCTGATATCACCAACCAGAGCCATGGACTGAGAGATGTCTGTGGAATAGTGGTGTTTGACCTGTGGAGATGTTCTGCATGAAAGCAGAGACAAATTGTTCTGATTTGATAAAATTCAATTATGACTGCAGATTCCTATTATTTTGCTAAATACACTCATTGACTTGTGTCAGCCTCATCCTGAGATATTACTGACTTTTTTT
Source organism: Kryptopterus vitreolus (assembly GCA_030449085.1). Taxonomy (NCBI): domain Eukaryota; kingdom Metazoa; phylum Chordata; class Actinopteri; order Siluriformes; family Siluridae; genus Kryptopterus; species Kryptopterus vitreolus. Next base: position 10,973,446 of record JACRUU010000012.1, on the reverse strand, counting down.
GTTGAATCTGTTTCCATTGCTAGGCTTGAAGGGATGGGAGAAACGTCTCATCATCTCTGATAGAGCTCATATAGGTATAATATTTGTATGCTGGTCATTTCTGATACTGTTCTTGCATGACAAATTGACAAATTATTAGTCACAGAGTGGACAAAAACTGTATTAAACCCTCTTTGATCCTGAGTGTCATATTTTTTTCTTTTTAAAATGATGCTCATGCAAAGCTCTCTGTCCTCTCGTAGTTTTTGATTTCCACCAGGCTGTGGATGGAATGCAAGAAGTACAGAGACAAGCACAGGAAGGCAAGAAGTAAGGCAACAGCTTTATTGGTAATCGGCGACAGAACAACAATTGCTAAATTAATGAAGAGATGGGTATTTTACCCCCCCCCCTCACTTTTGGTTCTTTTATAACAGCATAGGAACGACCAAGAAAGGCATTGGACCAACATACGCATGCAAGGCTTCGCGGACTGGACTACGAATCTGTGACCTGCTAGCAGATTTTAAAGAGTTTTCTACCAAGTACTTTTCTTTCAATTATGAACATAATCAGTTTCCTTAGAATCTAAACTCTTACTAATTCTGAATTTTACCTTTTAGGTTCAAACATCTGGCACAGCAGTACCAGTCCATGTATCCAGCTCTTAAAGTAGATGTTGAGAGTGAATTAAAAAAGCTAAAGGCAAGTCTTATTGGGGAGATTCTCTATTCTCTATATGAACAGGAATACAATGCTTTTGCGACCTGAACCTTATTCTGTTCATTTTCAGGATTATGCAGAAAGAATTCGACCCATGGTGAGGGATGGAGTGTATTTCATGTATGATGCTATTCATGGACCCCTGAAGAATATTCTTGTGGAAGGGGCAAATGCTGCTCTGCTAGACATTGACTTTGGTACATATATATCTGGGATTTGTATGTATATCACTTTATCTAACATAACACTAATAAAGGGACTCCCTTTGTTTCGTCTAGGAACCTATCCATTCGTGACATCATCCAACTGCACCGTTGGTGGTGTGTGTACTGGCCTTGGAATTCCACCAGCGAACATTGGAGATGTGTATGGGGTAGCAAAAGCCTACACAACTAGAGTGGGCATTGGGGCCTTTCCAACAGAACAACTCAATGTACGTGCTCATGTCTGCATTACATACATGTCCACTCATAATCTTTTTACCTCGTGTAGCTCTGAAATGGTCTTATAAGTATCATTACTTTATAAGATATTGTAAAGTGAGAGTCTTAACATGGAAGACATAGAGAGAGTGGAATGCAAGCATATACAAATGGTATATAACAGCAAATGGTCGGCATATTAGATTTGGTGCACATTTTTATGCCCTTCCTAATGCAACCCTCCCCATTTATCTGGACTTTAGGACCAGCAACAGGAATGTACTGGCTTATGCAACCACAACGGCTGGGGCAGATTGGGCAATTGGGGGTTAAGGGTCTTGGCCACAAGTGGCAGCTCGGCTGGGACTCAAACCTGATACTTTTCGGTGCAGAGCCCAATGCCTTAACCACTGAGTTACCACCTCCCCTGTTATAATATACTCTAAATATATCTACTATTATATTGTAGTTAAAGACCTCCTCTCAAGCTTTTGGTGAAAATAATTGTTACTAATAACATTACCGCCATGGATAAAACATTTGCATGTGTTACGACATTAAGTAAGTACAATAACAGTGTAGTCAGATTGTGGAGAGCTTGCTGGCTAAGGGTGGAAGAAAGCAGAGACAGAGGAAGGTTTTATACATGAAGGCTTTATTGTGCCATTGCTTTCACTTCTTGTGGTTTAATGCACACATACTGTTCACAAATCCTTATGTCTCTCAAAGCTCTCTCAAGTTTCTGTCTCAGTTTTCAACCTCACCTTCACTCAATGCAACCAAGAACATTCCTTAATTTAATCATGTACAGGTGTGTGATCCTTACTGCTCACTTCCACCGACGCTGTGCTTCATTCTCACACTGGTACTCAGCCACATATCTGCTGCTACACAGACCTCTAATTGTTTGCATCTGCGCAAAATTACTAAAAAACGCCTTAAAAAGAGAACCAGTTTTGGCTCCTGAATAAAGTATATACATTTTATTTTTCATTTTAGTTGTTTTATCATGTGCATATGCGAGTACCAATGACATGTTCTGCAGAAGATCGATCAGATACTTCAATCTAATTCACATACTGTACTGACACAAATACTGACAGAGATGACTAACAAGAAATTTTAGAAGGAAAGGGATCGTTTATATTGTTTGAACGTTAAGATTTTAAAAAGCGCCCCAGTGTGTCTGAAACGTCAAGCTTATGAAGGCACATCAATTTTACAACCTCCATTACATGTTTTTTTGTGACTTTCATTCATCATTGACTGAAAGGATTATCCAAGTACACCAGCTGGTTCATTGCTCTAATATCCATCACATGAAAAGGAGATAACTTTAGCCTCTCAGAGTGCCAGGGGTTTAGTTTCAGAATGTGACAGCAGTCCACTTGGTGAGAGTTATTCACTTGCTTACTATAAATAAAATTAATATCAAAATAATTTAAATGAAATAAAACATTATATCTTTAACATTTGTAAGAACTATTTATGTTGTGGTTGTGGGTTGTGTAGTAGATAATTGTTTCAAAAGAAGAAATAAGCTCAGATCATTTCCTAAACAATGACTTGGATCACATATTTCAGAACTTATTTGCAATTAATTTAATGTAATTACACATTTTTCTGAACAATAACAACATTAAAGTATGTTAACAAATTACATCATTACACTTGCATTCGTACATCAAAAAGGCCAGGATGAGGTATCTATTTCATAAAGCCATGAACAGAACACAGTAAGTATGTGATGTATCCTTCATTCATTCATTAATTCATTCTACCACTTTATATGAGTCTTCTCTCTCGGGTTGCGGGGAAACTGCGCCTATCTCAGGCATCTTCAGGACACACCTTGTATGGAATGCTAAACCATTGCGGGGCTCACACACATTCACATTCACACACTAGGGACAATTTTCCAAGGTGCCAGTCAACCTACTGTGCATGTTTTTGGACCAGGGGAAACAGGAGAACCCGGAGAGGGGAAAAGCCTGAGACATGGGAAGAAAATGCAAACTCCACACTCACACACACACACACCCAAGTGATGTATCCTATTTAAAATAAATAATAGTATAACATATTATATATGACATTTGATAGAGGTGTTAATTGAAGTTGTTTTGTAAATCTTTTTTCTCATTTAGGCTGTAGGGGAGCTGCTACAGACACGAGGTCATGAAGTTGGTGTTACAACGGGCAGGAAAAGACGCTGTGGGTGGTTGGACCTGGTCATCCTTAGATATGCGAACATGATCAATGGTTTTACCGCGTGAGTTGTGTGCTAGGTATATGTATATAAAAATATGTTCTATTGCTATTATGCAACAATGCTTTAATGATAAATATATATTGTGAGCCAGAAGGCTGAATATGTAAGTTTGTCTTGTTTTCAGAATTGCTTTGACAAAACTGGACATTCTTGATGTGCTTGATGAGATTAAAGTCGGTATCGCCTACAAACTGAATGGCAAAAGAATTCCTCATTTCCCAGGTAACATCTGAGAGAATCATGGTTAATTTTACAATACATAGATATAGAGATTCTAGAGATACATTCTATACATGCTGCTGATGATACTGTTATATTTACAGTATAATTTATATTTAAGTCAGCAGTGTTACCAGCTGAAAAGATAAGTGTTGCTATGGAAAGGATGAGACAGTGGTAATCATACCTCTTCTTGAATAATGATAAAACAAAAGGTTAAAATGAATGTTTGCTCTTCCAATGCAGATATTTTCACAAAGGATGAAAAGATGGAAATTGTTATCGTAGTGAATTATGTTGCTTTAACGCTGGATCCAAATCTTATTTTTAAAAATCATGTAAGGAAATTGCCGAGGACTATAAAATACAATTTCAGATCAAGTAGACGGTGTCTTCCAACTGATATAACCAAGACCCTTATGCATGCTACAGTCTTTTCTCCTCTGTCATGTTGTCTGACATGTTGGGGTCAGGACGGGGACAGGGAATGCTACCAAACATTTCAAATCTCTTTACAAACAGACTTATATCATTATAAGTCTAATATCATTATTGTAGGGTTCTGGAGAAATAAAATTTTTGAAAATGTCAAATTTATGCATGGTATATAAAGTTTTAAACAATCTGGCTCCTTCTGTACTTTGTGACTGTGTATAGTCGCCCTGTAGATCTACTAGGTCATCATCCACTGTTCTGTTCTCTTTCGTCATTCTGCCTTTGGGTTATATTTCTCAGTGAAAGCTGCTACCTATTGGAACACTTGACCAGGAGACATAAGGACATGCACATCTATTAACATGTTTAAAATAACATACAAATTTTATTTAAAATCAGTTCAAAGCTGTAAACAATGGCATGGTTGTGGTTTAACTCAACTGTTCATGCGATTACTTGATCCACTGACGTTCTATACATTCATTGTTTTTGGACAAATAGCGAATATGGAGGTACTGCAGAAGGTTGAAGTGGAGTATGAGACCTTACCTGGCTGGAAGACAGATACTTCAGCAGCCAGGAAATGGAATGATCTGCCCCCCAAAGCCCAGAACTACATCCGCTTTGTGGAGAATCACATTGGTGTACCTAGTGAGTCAAACACACATGGCTTCAGACAAAACAACAAAACAAAAACATGTTGAGAAAGTACATTTAAAGACCCTTGACTGATTTTAACTGTTTTTGTGTATTTGCAGTTAAGTGGGTGGGCGTAGGCAAGTCCAGAGAATGCATGATACAGATGTTCTAGAGTGTCTGTCCTCAAGTGATGTCTGGAATCCATCAACATGCAGTCGTCTCAGGACATCCATTACAATTACAGGAATATAACAGCAAAGGGATTGGTGTTCACATATATCTTGTGTTTAGATTCAAGACTGATTGTCAGGAATTTTCCTCAATGGCTGCCAGTCAAAATAAATAAATATTATTAATTGTTAATAAGTTAATCATCAAGCTAATAAACAAGGAGGGTGTAACACAGAAGTTAAGTCACTGCCCCAGTATCGCCAAGCTGCCACTCTTGGGTCATTGAGCCCTTAACCCTCTGTGCTCCAGGGGTACCATATCATGGCTGACCCTCCTTTATGACGCCAGCTTCCAAAAACAATCTGGGATATGTGAAGAAAGAATTTCACTGTGCTGTAAAGTATATGTGACAAATAAAGGCTATTCTATTAAAACAAGATCTGTAACTTGATAACAGGCTATATTATGGCATATAAACCTCAGGAATAAATTTATCCATTGTCTTGAAATGGATTTGTTGAGAAAATATAATGATTACAGTGCTGTTCTTTGTGCGCTTTTACGTGCTCTCTTCTTTTTTTTCTCACATTTAAAACTTTAATACAATGTCTCTTTAATACATGTTTTGCTTTTTTCATATCAGATATAAAGTTGGGAAGGATATCAGTTAGGCTGCTGCAGAAATAGATACAAATACAGAACATTCTGTTCTTCCATCCTTTGCCAAGCTTGCTCTGCAACTGGGCCTAATGGTGGCAGTAAAACCCCAGACAACCCCAAGACTGTCTGAACATCAAGTCCAAAACAACAACCCAAGTGGGATTTACGGGGAACAAAAGATATATTGAAAGACACCAAAATAAAACAGCAATATTTGGGTAAAATGTGGGTGATGTTTTTGCTTGATTAGATACATTTTTAAAAGATATTGGTATTATTCTTTTTTTTTTTACTTTTTACTCATTATATTAACATGAATAAATACATATTAAGACCAGAGAGCTGTTTATGGAAGAAACATTATTGTAAGGGTAAGAAAGGCAACATTTATTACAGCCATTACAATGTAAGAATCAGAAAGCCAAATTAAAATTCAACAACAAATACAGAATGACTAGGATTAACCTCTACCAAAGTGGTAGAAAGAGATATACTCATAATCCAAAACATAAATGATTCTGAGCAAGGGAAATACAACTACATATAAACTGATTTAAATGTACCTGCATATTTATGTGATCTGTTATTTGTTGTTTTTGTATTTAAAATTTAATTTGAAATAGTATCGAATCATCGCATTATATATATTTTATCTGAGGCAGACTTTGGGGGTGGAGCAATGACGTTGAACGTGACCGTGTGGCGTGGAGCATCGTCTTCTGCCAAGAACGGCGTGGCATGTTTGGGGGCGGGGCGATAACCTTCACCGAGCCGTGAGAGTGGAAAGACGCTTTCGGCCGGGAGATGGCAGTACAGGAAAAGGATCTCAGGATATATAGCATTTTCTGTCAGCGGGAATGGGGCGTAGGAGGAGTCTGCAAAACTATGCCTATCATTCTGTCGATTACAAAAATAAAAGTGAAAAAGAACAGAAATGAATGAAGCCATGCACCATCTTGTGGTTGTAAACGTAAAACACATGTGGGCGTTACTCGGAAAACCCCTCCCCCTCTGGATCTTGACAGGTTGTCATATTTACACATTTAGGTGCTCAGTGGTTAAGGCTTTGGGTTACAGGTTCAAATCTCAACACCACCAAGCTGCCACTAGTGAACTAGACCCTTAATGCTCAATTTATTAGTTGCAAGTCTCTCTAGATAAAGGCGTCTGCTAAATGCCATAAATGTAACGGTCTGCATGTCAGGAACGTAAGGATTTTGGTTACTGGTATAACAGCAGACCACATATTGTAAGTGCTGTATTCAATTTTTGTATTGTTGTCCTTGTAGTAAAAGGCAACGTAACATTCATATTTACATAAATAAATAAAAAGGAATTTCACAAAAAAAACTTGAAAAAGTAAAATATTTGTTCTGAAGATGCTTCAAATACATCACTGCATATTAATATCAAACCAATTAAGGATTATTTAATATTTATGGCTTTCAGGTCTATTTATCACTTAATGGAAACGAAACTGTTCCAGTAAGGTCTTCTGGTCTGACAGAAAAATAATCTGTGTTCAAGTACAGTGCTCACCCAATGTTTGATATGATTTATTGTGCCACTAATACAACATAAAAGCTGGTCCAAAACAGAATGCCAAGTCATTGCCTACACACACTGGTATATCCAAATTGAGAATTAACATGCTGTACAATGTCATTCATTTTTATTTGTATAGTGCTTTGCAGAGAAGTTAAGACGTTTATTAAAAGTAAATGTAAACTGTGTAAATGGAGTGACTATAAACTTGTTCCTAATAGTTTTATCTATATGAGTAAGCCACTTGTTTACTCATCTGGGTGGCACAGAATGTCATTTGAGTTCCTCTACCTCTACCCTACCCTACTCTAATCTTCTCTCTCTCTCTCTCTCTCTCTCTCTCTCTCTCTCTCTCTCTCTCTCTCTCTCTCTCTCTCTCTCTCTCTCTGACCAGTTAAATCAGGCTCTGGAGGTGACCTGTCTCTTGCTTCTTTTTAGACTTACCTGATTAATCCCAGCACCCTACCTCTGGATGGGGTTACTCTTAATTTGGAGACCTCTCTGTGCAGCTGAGGATGGTTCTGCATCAACATAGTAATTAATATCTAAAGTCTACTACAATGACTCATGATTGCTGTTTGCATGAACAGTTCTGTATTTAAATGTAATGAATGGACATTCTGTGCCAACCAGCTAAGACTAGGTTCTCTTTTGAGTCTAAAGGTTTCTTCATCATACCATCTCAGGAAGGTTTTTTTTTTGTCATTTTATTTTACAGCCGTACTCCAAAATAGATTAAATACATTATTTACAGAAAATACCACATAATGACAATGTGAATAAAGTTTGTTCATTGCATATTAATTTTTTTTTAAAATGAAAATAATCACATTTACATAAGTTTTCACAGCGTTTGCCGTGACCGTCAAAATAGAGCTCAAGGGGCACCTGTTCCTGATCATACTTGATGTTCCTGATGTTTCAACAACTTGATTGGAGTCCACCTGTGTTATATAAGTTTATAATTTGGAAAGGCTCACAATTGTCTATATATATAGTTCCACAGTTAATCGTGTCTACAGACTTTTCTGGAAACAAGTGGTGTTTGGATGCACAGTCAAACTTCTTTATAGATGCTTTGGGATGATGAACAGTGTTAAAAGCCCTCTAGAAATAAAACCTTGATAGTATTGAACAGAGATTAGAAGTTACGCATTCACATACAGGTCACATACAGGTCAAACATTGTTTCCTACATTCGGGTCTCCCCTCGTAGAGCGAATAAGAGGGAGACGCGGATAGAACGGTGAGTTTACTGTGACTCAGAAAGTTGGGGGGGGGTGCTTGATCCAAGCCCTACATGCGCTTCGCCATATTTATTTCGTCATATCACTCTCCCTGTAGTGGATGTGCAATTATACTTTATTCTAGTACGCCAAAAAAAAAAGCATCCACCCGGCACCTTACTATTTGAGAACCACTGGCGTAAACGAACAGTTTACTGAACAGCCCACCACAGTAACGATGGAACTACAATGAATGGATATTAAATGCCACATTAACACCCTGTAATAGTTTTCCAGCTCGTATCGAACAGTCCACACGCACGTGACTCGCGCAAAGGCTTTGATCTGTTACGGCTCCGTGCGTTAGTGTTAGACGCCTACTGTGACGTCACAGGAGAATCGTGCGCTTAAAAACCGCGCGGCGCGATCGTTTTGGACCTCATTCCAGGCGACTTCTTAGCTCTCTGTTTCGCGCTACAGCAGGAAAGATACACCGCGATGCTGGCGGGGTGTAAAAGCTTGTCCTCAGGGATTAAAAACGGGCGATCAAAACCAGGCGATGAACACCAGGCACTTGAGGAGAAAAATCATCAGGAAAAAACTGGACGCCTTTTATGCAAAAGGGTTGCAGAGAATGGGACTAAAACCAAAAAGAGCCAGAGAGCATGGAAGCCATTTAAGGCAACTCTCCTAGGCATGGTTCTTTATTTACAAGAAGACTCAATCTCCCCTGCCAGGAAAGACATCATTATTCGCCTTCACCATGCATTGGCATTCCCAATTGAGTACCAAAACAGGCCCCATATGCTGTGCCTCAGGACTGCGAACTTCAGTGAATTCTACTTCCAGGCTGAATGTGAAGAAGAGAAGAAATCGTGGGTTTTGAGCCTTAACTGTGGCGCGGCCCGTTTCTCTGTTCCTCCACTCTTTCCTGTTTCACACGACAAAAATGACAATTCTCAGTTTCTTCCTTCATTCCGTAGCCTCCTGTCTCATGAGCAGCAGCTCAGGTGTTGCAAGGACCATTTGCAGATGCTTTCAGAGCACTTGCAGTACTATCAGTCGCTGCCTTTTAAGCCCGAGGTTTTATCTGTAGGTTTTTTGGTGCAGCAAGTGAAGAACTACACAACATATGTGACAGTGCTACAGGAGCTTGTTGCAGCAGAAAATGCTGAAGAAGCATGTCTCAAGGAACAGCACAGATGATATAAACAATTAAAATGATGTATTAATATATGCTGATTACATGAAAATAATGATTATCTCGATGACAAAATGCAGGCTCGATAATGCTCTATTTATGTGTGTCTTCTGTCTTAATAAAATATAATTTCTATCGGAAAATGTGTGCGAGCTACTTAATCTAGGTTTAATAATAGTCAGACTAACATGCTTGTCAGTAAGGAAAGTGTAAAAATGTTGATATGTGGAAGATTTTTTATATTTATATAAAATATATAAATTTACATATTTATTTAGCATTACTCCAAAATCTAGTGGATTGTTATAACAGCAAATTGGACTAAATGTGCAAAAAAAAAAGCACATACAAATCTTATTGCTAGGTACCCACACACAATGTGGTTCATAATAGTGTTTTTCATCTATGGTTTCTGTATTGTATCTTGTTCAAGGCCAAGGCTTTTGCATAATTCTATACTCTATTTGATATTAATATGATTAGTGAAAAGTTTTTATTGGATTAGTTTAGTTAGACTATTACTTACTGTTTCCTGGCAAGAGTGCACACACACACACACACTTACACACTACTTACTAGTTAAATTACGGCATTAAGTAATTTAATTACACAATAAAAGTCATTTTTACAGTTAAAGTTACAGTTACAGAGAAAAAAATGTGCTGTAATCATTTCCAAAGTAATCTTCCAACACTCTCTCTCTCTCTATGTGTGTATATATATATATATATATATATATATATATATATATATATATAGATATATATGTATATGTGTGTGTGTGTGTGTGTGTGTGTGTGTGTGTGTGTGTGTGTGTGTGTGTGTGTGTGTGTGTGTGTGTGTGTGTGTGTGTGTGTGTGTGTGTGTTTGTTTTTATCCTATTGAAACGTGCCATTCCTCATAAGTCCGCCGAACCGCCAGGTGGCCCTAATGACGACATTTTACACCAATGCACTCGGAGCGAGCAGTATTAAAGCGCCGAGAGACATCGCGGGAAAACGGCGTGTGGTAGAAAGGCAGGGCAGTTTGTTTTCTTTCACCGCGCCATTGCTTTAACTTTACAATGCCTAAACGGTCCTGCCCTTTCACGGACTCGTTCTCGACGCAGTATAAAATTCACGTTGGACAGAAGGAACTCAGCCTGCACGGGGTTTTCGGAAACCAGTACAGGCAGGAAGTTTACGGTGAGTCTGTTTCTGGCACTTTACTAACGTTATATTGTCTCAGAATACACGTAAACAGTGTTATTTTCACTATAATTGCGCTCCCTTGAAGGTTTACATCACTTAAGCGTGTGTAATGTTGCGCGCGCGTGTAGTGTACTTGGTGTCTGTTAGGCCATTATAAGTGCGCAATCTGAACTGCCCGAGTTTGTACATGTTTCCCCAAAAGTCCCGCCTCCTGCGTTTTTATTGGTCAACAGTTTAAACTCTGAAGGAATCCACCAATCAACGAGTAACTCATTTCCCCCTCACTCCACATTGCAGTAAATAGAGATTCAACTGCTATCGTTTAGAAACTGTTTTTTTAGGAATCTTTATGCAGGAATTATAATAATTACTATGAGTGTAATTGATGGTTGATTTCCACAAAGTGTGTTGGTTATGTAGCACTGGACAAAAGGAAATACTTGGTTTGTATTTTACTAAATGAATACTAAATAAAATAGGTGGGAAGAGATTTATAACTGTTGCTGCTTAAACATTTAGTTTGTTTCTTTGTTTTACTTTGAAAAATTTTGTTCTTAAGAATAATTTGTCATTTTTAACAAAAGCTTGTTATCTCATCCAGCATCCAGAGTTTTGAGGAAAAGCTCCCCCCTTTTTTTTTTTTTTTTTTTTTTTTAAATCTTTTTTGGTCTCCAGAAACGCACCCATGTAGATATGTAGCAGGAAACCCATTTCAATGGAATGTCGTCAGTATTGACCAGCAAAGCATGGCATGAAGTATTCTGCTACCTGATATATTGTAATGACGAAATCTTTCATTCATATTTTAGAAAAGACAAAGAACCTGCTCTTCAATGGGACCCGAGCTGTAATGGGACGAATTTGGAAGGTGGATGTCGAGGGACAGTGCGCTGATGTGGATGTGTGTAATCGTGCTGATCAAACTCCTACAAATAGTCAGCTTCTTCTCAAAGGACAGACTCTGATTGGACTGGATGGGAAACTAACAAAAGCCAAGGCAGCTTCAGGTAAAGTGTGTGTGTGTGTGTGTTTGTGTTATATATATATGTTATATATATATATATATAGTTTTATAGATATATATATATATATATATATATATATATATATATATATATATATATATATATATATATATATATATATATATATATATATATATATATATATATATATATATATATGTACAGTCCCTGACAAGTCTTGTCGCTTGTGTACAAATTGACCTGAAGTGCCGCTGAAATATATTTCTAAACAAGATTTTTTTTACAAGAAATGGCTCATTTTAATCCCAACAGCTTTTGTAATAATGTTTCAGTGCAAAATGAAACTGTCAAAAAGTTTGTTGATTATCAAGAGGCTGAAGACCAGATCCACTGCTGATGTGGCAGACACCTTCAATGTGGCTCAGCGTCAAGTACAGAGGATAAAAAAAAGATTTGAAGAGACTGGAGACGTTTTTGACAAGCCCAGGTCAGGCAGACCCCGCAAGACAACTGCTCGAGAGGACCGTTTGTTGGCTCGAAAATCCAAGGCCAGCCCATTTTCCACTGCAGCAGAGCTCCACGAGACCTGGTCACCTGAAGTCCCCCCCGTGTCAACCAGAACAGTTTGTCGGATTCTATCTCGAAATGGCCTCCATGGTCGAATCAGTGCCCAGAAGCCAGCACTAAACAAAAGACGATTGAAAAACCGTGTGGCATTTGCCAAGGCCCACAGCCTGCTAAAAGGATGGACGCTGGAAAAGTGGCAGAAGGTGGATTTTTCAGATGAATCTTCTGTTGAATTACACCACAGTCGCCGCAAATATTGCAGGAGACCTACTGGAGCCCGCATGGATCCGAGATTCACCCAGAAAACAGTGAAGTTTGGTGGCGGAAAAATCATGGTCTGGGGTTACATCCAGTATGGGGGTGTACAAGAGATCTGCAGGGTGGAAGGCAACATCAATAGTCTAAAATACCAAGAAATCTTAGCTACCTCTTATATTCCCAACCATAAAAGAGGCCAAATTCTGCAGCAGGATGGTGCTCCATCGCATACTTCCATCTCCACATCAAAGTTCCTCAGGGCGAAGAAGATCAAGATGCTCCAGGATTGGCCAGCCCAGTCACCAGACTTGAACATCATTGAGCATATGTGGGGTAGGATGAAAGAGGAAGCATGGAAGACTAAACCAAAAAATATTGATGAGCTTGCAAGACTGCTTTCTTTGCTATTCCTGATGACTTCATCAATAAGTTGTATGAATCCTTGCCAAACCGCATGGATGCAGTCCTTCAAGCTCATGGAAGTCATACAAGATATTAAATTTGGATCTCACAGCACCACTACTTAATTTGCTGACATATTTTTGTATTTGCAGTAAATTTGTTCAATTTCTGTATAGGCGACAAAACTTTTGTCTTGCCAAAATTTGACCTTTCTGTTTTGATTAAATGAGAGATCTTTTTTCAGTGAAACTAATTTATTTCAGTGCATTAAACATCATTTGGGAGGGTTTTAGCTGTTCATACGAGCTATTTCTAACACCAATTGATTAAGTCAATAATAGCAAGGTTAATAGCAGGTGTTTCTACAAAATAGATAAGCGACAAGACTTTTGTGTGTGTGTGTGTGTGTGTGTGTGTGTGTGTGTGTAAAAGGAGCCTTTTTTTGATGTCTTACCTGTTGAATTATTAACATTCAAACTTTCCAACCCTCATTAATGGGGTGGAACAAGTCCACTCGGATTCAGCGTTGGGAATTTATCCTTTGAGCTCCTACTGTTTTAGATTATTAATGGATTGTATTTATTTGGATTTCTATTATTTATCAGGAATTCTAGGCTGCTTTTAAGTTCATTATTGAAGCTCATTAAACATGCATCAAATGTTTAGTGAGCTTTGGCTTAAATATAGCTTAATCTGGTTTCTGCAATTTCTTTAGCATTGTATTTTATGCAAATGCTGAAGA
>JACRUU010000012.1:10877309-10954809 GCA_030449085.1 Kryptopterus vitreolus | reverse complement strand
GCCATGTAAACAAATATATATAATAATAAAAATGTATAATAAGAAGAAAATGTATCAAATGGAATATACTATAAAAGTTTGGTGCCTATCAATTTTTACTTATAGTTTTATACATAATGAGGGAGCCGGTGGCAATTGTGGCAAGGAGAAACTCCCTGAGATGTCATGAGGAAGAAACCTTGAGGGGGAACGACAGTCTAAAGTGAACCGTCCCTCACCAAGGTGTCACCAAATGTCCATTCATTATAGTTCCAGTAACGTGTTGCTAAGTAACAAATGTATATTTCAGCTGTTCGTGTGAAACTATTCAGCTCAACAAAGTCGATTTTAACTGGTGAGAAATCATTTTTATTTGTATAGTGCTACCTCTATATACGATCTTCCCTCGGGTCACGGGGAGTCTGTGTCTATCTCAGGCGTCTATGGGCATTAAGGCAGGATACACCCTGGATGGAATGCCAACCCATCGCAGGGCACACACACTCACATTCACACACACATTCATACACTAGGGACAATTTTGCAATCAGCCTACCGTGCATATTTTTTTACCGGGAGGAAATCGGAGAATCCGGAGAAAAACCCGCTGAGGCACGGGGAGAACATGCAAACTCCACACACACACACATGGCCGAGACGGGAATCAAACCCAGACCCTGGCGGTGTGAGGTGAACATGCTAAACACTAAGCCACCGTGCCCCTTTATGGACAATGTCTTACACCATTAATATAGTAAGAATGAAAAAAATTTTCTTTATGAATGTAAGTGTGTACCTATGAGCGAGCCAATGGTGACTGTGGAAAGGAAAACCTCCCTGAGAAACCTTGACCCCAGAGGGAACCCATCTTTATCTGGGTGACACTGAAAAGAACTGGAATGAATCAGGCAGATCCAAAGTAAAGACAGGGACAGGAGCACTAGTGAGTGTTACCTCAGGCACATGATTCATCTGTTGTCGATGCACATCTGATGTCACGAACACAAAAGGATGATTCCCATTTTTGAATCTGGTTTCTAAATTTAAAGTTAAATGTAAGTCCATATCATGATTTTATGCTTTGTGACAAGTACACCGTACAATATTGACGACTAGAGAGACCTATCTCTTCCAGAAACACTTGACCTAACACGTCTTCCCCACCCAAAAAAAATTTGCTGTGCTAGTTCTAACTCCACTCTTGTGCACTGTGGTGTTATGAAGAATTAGTTTCTTTTTTTTTAAGCCTTTTAATTTTTGTAATATTTGTGTGACACAAACATGATACACGCAATTCTTTTTTGGTGTATTTATTTTCATTAATACAATTACACAATGTGATTATGAACGCCTTGGCCAGGGTCTTGGTAGGTCTGGAGTCTGTCCTGGCAGCAGTGGGTGTGAAGCATGAATACACCTCGGATGGGATGTCAGTTCATCAGAGGGAGAGTTTAGCAAAGCCGATCCAGCTCTTAGCATGCTTTTAGGAGGAGGAAACCTACAAGATCACTGGAGAGAACAGGTGAAACTCTACACAGACTGGAACTTGAGCTTGGCATTAGACCAGAGACCCTGGAGCTGTGTTATGGCAATGCTACCGTTGCTATTGTTCTGCTTGCACTGTTAGCTGTAAAACAGAACAACCAATATAATATATTATTCTATACCATGACATTTTTGTCTAGGTTAGTTTTGCGCAACTTTAGTGTTCAGGGGAACCAAATTGAACTCATGTTGTCAAGACAAATCTGACTGGTCAGAAAGTGAACATGTTCTATTACAGCAGCAGTTCAGGCTGTAATTTAAATAATAGCTTTATATTTTCACATGCGATCGTTCCTTTAGTACTAACTTATTGGCAGGAACTCGTATTCCAGACACTCCACATAAACTAAAGTGAAAAACTCCCTGTTAGGGGACATTTAGCGAATATTTATCAAAGTAGTCTCCAGTGTCGTTGTCCTGTCCAGAAAGTTTTGTGCAGGTCATCAGTGCAAAAACGTTTGTTTTCTTGCTGACACAGTGGTATTTTTTCTTATCAGTTTCATGAGAGACCATTTAAAGCTTCTATAATTTATTCCTCATTAACATTCCATAACATTAAATGTGTTAATAATGTGTTAAATTGATTAATAACGCACACCATCTATCAAAAAATTTTTACGGAACGGTTAGAAAAGAATACATTTCTGGTGGGTAACAGAAAGTCGCTTACACATTGAACTGTAGCACACCACTCTATTACTCTTATACCAACAATTCCATTTTTTTCATTTATTAATGGCTTATTCCTTACTAAATATGTGAATCAATAAGCAAAGCAAAACATCCACCTATTGAGATTATGAACAACAAGTAGATTGGTTTAAATTTAAGTTTAATTGTGTAGGTTTCTAAGTTAGATTTCAAAAACATTTGCATAGTAGGACTGGTGTGTGTGTGTGTGTGGGTTTAATATTAGAGCTACAGAGCTTTTGATTAAAAATCTAAAGAAAAAAACGATTGGCCTCAGACTTAAAGAGTAATCTGTAGCAGGAAAAGTGCCTGTGGCTGTGTAGCTGTGTGAGTCACACTCACTTGGGCTGTATGGTTCCTTGTGGTTGGCACCAGTTGGTGTCTGCAGACAGACGCTGATTTTCAGGCAGCTGGTAGGAGCAGCGAGGCGTCAGCATGGCCGGAAAGTCAGTTATGATAGAAAGTCCTGCTTCAGATAAAGACCTTAAGGCATGCTATGTTCATTCATAAAGTCCAAACTTTATAAAGTTTCCGGTTAGAGGAAAGTTATATAGAGACTATTTATTTGCTTTCACATATTTTTTTAAATACATAATTTGTGATTTCTACAAATTAGTTGTTCATCTTCACATTGTTTTAATACAATTCACTCCTCTTCTTTTTTTTTACATCACATTTTTATTTGACAAATTTCTGTTGAATTCCGAATGTACAGTGTTTTAAAAAAATGTTAATATTGCACTTAGAAACTTCAGTCACCAAAACTAATTTCTCAGCCGTATTTATTATTCATTTGAAGTGTGTCTGTTTTTTTTGTATTTGATTTTTTTTTAATAAGAGGTTAATCATTCATAATGAAGCAACAGGAATTGGCGTCAGGAATCATTCGAGTGACAGAAACGCTCCACTTAGAGAGTCTTTATGACAGCTGATTATGGAAATACTGTAAGAAAACGGTGTATATGTTGTCAGTCACACATCGCAGCCAGTTAGTAGCGCATTTTATCACCGCTCATTACCTCATCACACCTTAGCAGTTTTAGACAGCTTTAATTATATTTCCTGCACATCACTCTGTTATAATGTATGGTGAAAGACATGCAATGAGATAATGATCCCAAGCACAACAGCAACAGAAGGACTGAAAATGAGCGACATATCGCAACGGTCCAGACCTCAGTCTGATTGAATGCTGTGTCAGGACCTTCAGAGATCTGTTAATATTCAAATGCCCTACAAAAAACACTCAGCTGAAGCAAAAATGTAAAGAAGAGTGACTCAAAATTCCTTTGAAATGATGTGAGAGACTGAGTTAGGTTAAACTGATCAGCGTCTAAGGACCAGATGATATTTATACCCGGATGTGTAAACCCAGCAAATTTAAAGAGGGTATATTTTACTTTCACATAACGTGTGTGTGAGTGAGAACAAATTAGAGGGTTGGTGTCCTACTGCTGGCTTATAGGATAAATAATCCACAGAATAATCTTAAAAGTCAGATGTATGCACATCCCCATGTATCAGAAATGTTTCATGGTGTTTGTTTGCAGCACAATTATCATTAATAAAGAATGGAAACACCAGATTTAGTTTATTATTATAATTTATAGACAGATTATAATGGAGGGGGAAAACATGGCAGTTGGGTGCAGGTCAAGGGCATTAAAAGGAATTATTCATTCATTAATTTTCTACCGCTTTATCTGATCTTCCCTCGGGTCACAGGGAGCCTGTGCCTATCTCAAGGAATCTATGAGCATTAAGGCAGGATACACCCTGGATGGAATGCCAACCCATCACAGGGCACACACACATTCATACACTAGAGACAATATTCCAAGGTGCCAATCAACATACCGTGCATGTTTTTGGACCAGGGGGGAACCGGAGAACCCGGAGAAAAACCCTGAGACGCTGGGAGAACATGCACATGTTCTCCACACACACATGGCCGAGACAGGAATCGAACCCGGACCGTGGCAGTGTGAGGCGAACGTGCTAACCACAAAGCCACCGTACCCCTTAAATGGCATTATAATGTGACAATATAAATAAATAATATATTTAATAATTAGTGATTAGTTTGAATCATATTTTTATGACATAATTATACTAAAACGGTTAAACGAAAAATAATAATAAAAAGAAAGATTGTACACAGATTTCAGGTACACATATGTATAACAATAATTCATATTCCTTGAAGAACAAAGAAATATTGTTAATATTTAGCTTTACGTTTACGTCTTAGAAACATCATCAGTGCTGATTCTACAAAACATGAATGTCGCGTTTAAGATTTTCAAGTAGAGTCAATACAAATGTATTTAATTTCAGGTAAAATACTCGAGGCCGTTTAAATGGTTTCGAAAGGCTTTCTAAAAGATTCTTCCCTGACTATTTTCTAAAAGGAAACGTGCTTTTAGTGTAAGACTAAAGTGCACGCCTGTGTTTAGAGTTAACAAGCCTTCGATCGGGGACATACAATGTGTGTCAGATTTCCGAAGTGACACTTGCTAACCTGTAAAACAAGCCTGTATTTCTCATCCACAAACCACCATCTATCTAATGACACGCAAAACCCAAACAAAAAGTTGAGAAGAATTAAAGTGAAGGTAATTAGACCACAAGTGACTGTCAATTATATGGACCTTCTTTATTACACACACTCGCGTTATGTATATGATGTTCCAGTTCAGTTGCTGGCCCTTTCGTGGAAGCTTCACTGCAGCTGTTGAGGCTTTCATCACAGCCTTGGTGTTTTTACTGAAAAAGGTCACACTCGTCACTTCCGAAGCGGCTCCTCTTACCCTCTGCAGCATGCCATGGAGCCCTTAAGGCCCTGGGACGCCTCACCGACTGCTGGATGGACTTAAGTTCGTGTGCGTGTGGCTTTGGATTCACTGTTAAACTACGGCTGACCAGCTGTGCCCAGAGAAACTGAGAGACAGGGAGAAGCACGCCTGCCTCAGTGATGCATATACTATAAATATGGGTTAGTTAAAGAAGTGACAGCTGTGTGCTTCTCAACCTTCTGCATGCACGAGGTCACAACACAAGGCGTGCACGCGCGCACTCACACACACACACACACACACACACACTCTCTAATGTCGTTTACACTTGAAGCATGACAGAAAATGAAAACTTTGCATTCTATTTTTAATTCAAAACTTAATTAAAAATGAGTGTTGGTTTGTGAATGTTCTCCCTGTGTAAAGTTCCTTCTCGCTCCTAAATATGCAACGAGCTCAGTGAAAAGCAACTCCTGCATTCAGTCGCCACACACCAGACCAAGATACAGATACCCAAAATACATTATGATAATAAGATATAGTAAATATTGGTGGCGGTTCTATCCTGTTACTGTCTGTTCATTTCAATTCATTTCAGTTTTATTTGTATATTGCTTTTTTTTAAATGGATATTGTCCCAAAGCAGCTTTATAGAGATAAAGAACTAATAAGTTTGAAATTTCTACCCTGCGTCTTGGTTTTTTTTCTGGGTTTACTGACTTTTCCTCAAACAGAGAACAGAAACAGATAAGTATGTACTGCAGACCGGCCAAGAAAAATGGTCCTTATATGTGTGCAAATGTGTACACATGGTGTTTTTCGATTGCCTGATTTCCGATTCAATGCCTCAATCCATTACAACACTGACCTGGGCCTACGTGGTTACTGAAATTGAGTGCTGTAGTGACATTTATCCAACGTTTAGCCAAAATAACTGAAATAAGGAAGGTGGAGGCTCAGTGGTAAAGGCATTGGCATCTGGACCGGAAGATCTCAGGTTCAAATCCCACCAACACCAAGCGGTCACTTGAAGGCCCATGAGCAAGGCTCTTAACCAGCAATTCCTCAGCTATAAGTCGCTTTGGATAAGGGCATCTGCCTTATGGTGTAAATGTAAATAATATTTTCTGCTGGATGTCATTTACGTGTATGCCACCACAAAAAGTTTCACAGATTGTGAAATATCGGGTAAAGACTGAAAAACAGAAGTGGAAGTTATTTTGACTTACTCTTATGCAAGTAAACATAATAATAATAATAATAATAATAATAATAATAATAATAACAGTGCATGGTACATCCTCCCTGAGCTGTTCGCATCTAGTTGTATAATTCATTTGTGTTTGTATTTCTAAGATAAAATGATCAGTATCCTTCAATCACTTCTATAAACTGCTTTGGATAGGCGTCTCTAATACATGCTTGAACTCTGCGGTATGTCATATATGACAAATAATTATATGATAAGTTTTTATCATTATAAAGATCTTTACATCCAATTAGGAAAAAAACAGCAATCCCAGATTCCTTGTGTAAAATGTTACTAGGACAATTATTAATACACCAATTCATATCAAGCTCAAAGAATGAGGCTATTTAAGATTATTTAACATTGCTATAATAATAATATACAGTACACTAGAAAGGTTTGTGGACACGTGACTATATGATTTGTACGGAGAAACAGTTCAGCAATGTTGAGGTCAGCGCTCTACAGCAGCCACTCAAGGTCTTCATGTTCCCAGTTCAAATAATGGGAAAATGTCATTCTGCAACATACAAAGTCATCTTATATGATTATAAATATAATATAACATTTTGGGAACAGCGTTGAGGAAGAACCAAATATTACTGGAAAAGTCTCTAAATACTTTTGTCTACATACAGTATACAGTGTATATTGTGTTGTATATTGTCATTATATTGTCTTATTGTCCTATTGCAGATATTTATTCCTTAAGTGAATTACTTTCAGTTTTTAATTAGATATACAGTGACATTTATTAATCAGGCTGTGATCACATATAGTTTTTGGGACTATGAATGATTAATTCTTCTTAAATTTGTAACCAGTGAGAGAAATAATTGGGGTGTGTTTATAACCTTGATGTATGAAAGGGAGGATATTTTGTATAAAAATGAATTATATTTATAATTATAAAAAAAAAGAAAGAAAAGGAAACAGATTTGACAGCATGCCTAGGTTTTGACAGTGTGTGGGTCACTTTCCTGCATGCACTCTTGTTTGCAGCTCATAGTTTGTGTGTGTGTGCGCGCGCGCGCGTGTGTGTGTGTGTGTGTGTGTGTGCATGTCTGTGCATGTTTAGAAGCATCGCTTCTTTTCAAGTGTGACCACCTGTCTTTTGTTGTGAGGTAAATAAATATATAAATGTGGCCAGGCACCAGCTGTCCCTGGCAGTGCGTTCAGAGGTCAAGGGCTTCCACCGCTGGCCTCACGAGGTGAAGATGTCCAAGTTTTCAACTTCGTTCTTCCTTCCAAAGACTTCCCACTGCCCAGGGAATACATGCAAATAGGCCAGCTCTGGTTAAATGGAAATTACATGAGCATTTTTGATCAGCGAGGGCAAAAACACAACTAATTAAGTCAAAACGATGCAAGATATGGCTTGAATACATAAACAACGAAGGTCTGTGTTAAGTCTCAGTGTTGTTGTTTTTTGTGGTTTAAAGTTAATATGATTGTCGCTGTAAGAGTTCATTCACTGAGGTCATTTGGACTGTGTGGGAATAGTTAGGTTAAGTGAGAATTTGAAGCTATACCAGGGGATGGCAAACATTTACAAACTTTGGAAAATTAATTATGAATTCAAATATGTAGATACTTATTTCATGTGTTTTTACTTTTATCTGATCTATATTTGTTCTGGAATAAAAGCAGTCAATTCCGGTTATATTGGCCAACTATATGAATTAACTGAATTATTTATTTACTTATTTAAAGTAAATTGTAGCATGGCATGCCTCGCTGTAAGAGTTTCTGACCCGATTCTTAGCTCAAAAAATAGATATCCGATTACTGGTTTCTTTTATTGTTGGCTTGGCACATTATATGGTGAAAAACTTTTTTTTTACTTGGTGAAATTGACTGAGACTGGATGTTAAGCTCCAAAGATCTAATCAGAGCACAGTTTTAAAAGAAAAATGGTAAAAATGGTTGCTAAATGTACATTTGTACTCTACTTTTGTCTATTATATAAAGCCGCAACTAGCATATCGAATATATATATATATTCGATTAATCGATTGTTGTTTCGATTAGTCAGACTTAACATAACTTTAAATTTGATGTTTTTCTTATTCTGACTATATAAAACCATAATACTTGGTATTTATTATTAATTATTATTTAAATAAGTTTATTTAATAAAATAGTTTAACTATCTTTTTTGTGGACATTTTAAAGCGTGTAGTTGCTGCTTGATAAGGAGTGCATGGGGATTTCTTTTCACTAATGCTGTTTTTTTATTAATGGGGGAAAAAAACTCAACAAACAAATGCTATTTGTGTATGCAAGGTGAAGCAGTTTGTGTAAATCAACATTTGTATTGTTTTTGTTTTATGATAATTGCAGATGGTTATGTTAGTGATATAAAAAAGAGAACGGACTGGAGAAACGCAGGAAGTGAACTGGCTTGATTTTTTTAAAGAAAAATATGAATAAAAATGTAATTGTTTACTGCTGTTGCTGTTGTTTGTTGTTTTTAGATTTACTGTTTGTTCGTACCGCTTAAACTGAATCCATCACAACGTTGCACGCGAGATGATTGTACAACCTGATGCTCGCGAGTCACGACAGAAGACACTTCATGCGACTGTCCCGAACTTCCACCGTTTACACAATAACTCTTTAATTATACCATTTTCACATAATGAGCAAATACAGTGTTTATTTACCTCACTGATGTTTCACCTTCATCAGCCTGTTTTCAGCCTCATGTGTTCGCCAGCGTTACCTTGCCGTCACGCTAACCCGGAACTAGAGCAGCCCAACTAATCGATAACGGCAGCGAATTTTAATTGTCGATTTTTATCGATTAGTTGTTGCAGCTCTACTCTTATACATTAATGTAAACAAAGCAAACCTGTATAGCAGAACATAGAGAAAACTTTAATTAAACAATCAAATCCTAACGGTGTAACAAACACTTATAAAATAACACTTGTTAGTATCTTTGTTAAAGCTATTTTATTTTAAGAAGCACATCCATAAATACCAATATCCTTTACACCATTGTACAAAAGCTGTTCCCCAAAAACAAACAAACAAACAGAATCACTGCACTGAGAATCACTGCACTAAAGGATCTTTAAGAGTCAATGTCAAAAATGTCTAAACAAAGTCCATTATTATGTTTAACGTTGCGCTACAGCTACACAAACTGTTCAGACGCACAACTGAGTCATTTGAGGTGTAGAAGACCTTCCCAGCTCACTAGGACCAATATTTACAGTCTAGTGGAAACTGTCACAATCACGTGCTGCTTTGGCAACATCAACATGGTTTCTAGTGAAAAAAAAAACAGAAGCTAATAAGGAAGCCAGGGAGACTAATGGGTTATTCGGATGATACCTGGGAAGCCAGGGGATGTTTGTGAGTGATGGAAGTGAGTCTGAGCTGCCTGGACAGGGAGAGCGAGAGTGAAGGTTTGCATGCTCTTGATGGGAGGCATGACTGTAGGAATTAGAAATCCATGCCTCTGGATTTCTCAATATATGAAGCCAAAGAATAATTGGAAACCCAGTTATAGAAAAAGACTGCTCAGTTTTTTTTTATTAGATTTTACATTTTCCTCTCCCTTGGTCCTCCTGTTTGTTAGAATGCAAATGACCCAGGAGGTTGGCTTTAATGACTCATTATGCATAATATGTGTGTCATTTACTGCATAGCTTAGAACACTGGCAAGCAGGTTTCAAGCAAAATCATTTTTAAAGAACATATTTTTAATCCACACTCAGAACGAATAAATTATAAATCAAATAAGTCATCGTTTGCAGTGGCCCGGACTACACAGATTCAAATTGATCAAAAAATAATAATTAGAGCTTTTGTACGCCTCATGTCATACTACACTAGAAAAATGCTGTCAGTGACACACAAACTTAGTGATATGTCCTGTATGTGTGTTAGATGAAACACTGAAGCAAAACAATGATCTTCCCGATCCAGTAAAACGTGTCCTAAGTGTTTCTCCACCTTAAACCCTGTTAAATTTCCCATGTGGTATACAATATACATAGTGTTACCCTGTCCCACATATATATATATATATATATATAAACACACACACACACACTTACCCATGACACAATCTAACAAAAGAAGAGCTTACACTATCTGGACAAAATGTAATAGCATTCAATTTTCCCTTCCCTTTAAACTCGGCCCTTTTCCAGACTGAACTAACACCCTTGTACCCTTGTTGCTAAATGAGCACAAATCTCTGCAATCTCCCCAAAGAAAACTCCTCAACCTGGTAGCCAATCTTATTATATGTCTCTACAAACTTTTCTCAGTTTCTAAGATCTATTACAAGATTTCTAGATTTCCTCTACGGTCACGCAGAATTATTTTCTTTTTGGTAGGTGTCAGTGCTCACTGTTGTCTGTATACAGTAGCACTCCAACCCTCAAACAGCTGATGTTAGTGATAAACAGAAACCTGGAGTGATCCTCCATGTCAAGAAGCAAGAAGTCCTTGAAATTGAAATTTAGGGACAAGACTTCCTCAGTTGTAAAACTAATAATTTAAGTGTGTGTGTGTGTGTGTGTATATATTATATATATATATATATATATATATATATATATATATATATATATATATATTATAGATATAATAGATATATATATATATATATACATAGTATATATATATATATATATATATATATATATATATAGTATATACAGATACACACACATATATACATATACACACAGATTTTATATATATATATATATATATATACATAACATACACACACACACACACACACAATATACATAGACACACAGATTTTATAGATATATATATATATATATATATATATAGATATATATATATATATATATATATATATATATATATATATATATATATATATATATTTATTAACACATGCACACACACACACACGCAATAAACACTTTGCAATAGCAAGATGAATTTGAACTGTAAAAAAAGGTACACACAAACACAAAATGACATAAAATTCTCTATTTAATCTAAACATAATCGAAATAAAGTCCTAGCTCAAGATTGTCACTTTTTCCACAGCACACACACAGGTACACGTCAAAAAGCGGCAAATAAAAAGTACAAACAAATTCCAAGTTTGTAACATAACAGCGTTATTCTGTCCAATAAACAAACAAACAAACAAACAACAAAAAAATAATAATCCAACAAGCGTAAAAATCAAAACAGATTGTCACCTACATTCACTAGAGCACTAACATCAAAGCATCTGTTTCCTATAAAATATATGTTTCTTATCAAAAAAATTATATTAAATCTAATGGCACTTCTACAAAGTCTATTAAAAAATGTTCTCCGTTTAGTAGTATCTTTCATTACTTAAGTCAAACTCAGTAAAATATTTGCACAAGAAAGAAAATCAATAAATAAATCTTATGATTATACAGTTTCACAGTCTGAACCTTAGATGATATTCCAGTATTAATGTTTACATACACACTTTTGTAGCATATTACTGGCTTGATTTTTCAAATCAAAGCACATCATAATAGAAAGAGAGAGAGAGAAAAAAAAAACAACGATTACTGGTGCTTATCCATGATTACACTCCTGCTGGTCATATGTAATAGTTCAATATGGGCACACTGATGATCACATGACTGCATCCGAACAAGGAAGTTACTTCAAGTATAATGCACCTGTTTCCTATAGTAGTATCAGAAAATGTTCTGTTCTTTTGACTGTTACCAATATTTTATATCATACAAACACTCTTATTGTACCTTCAGTTTAAAATCCAAAGTTACCACCTTATATAGTTTTTTTTTTGCCATTAGTAACAGCTCTGTGCAGAATAAATCATTATAGGCCCACAGTAATGCCCAATAATGAATTTTGCAGTTGGATTCATGTGTGTCAACAAGGCACATACTGTGTAAAGCGAGTCGATGCATATTACTTCAACATATGAATCTCAGTGGAGTCAGATTCTTATCAACACACATTTTAAATAAAGCACCTACAATTCATCAGTATTAGCTGCATCTGGGAAAGAAAACTACTTTCCATTTCTACCTAGTAAATATAAATACAACATTCTGGGGGGGGAGGGGGGGTTCCCACTTATTTCCAGTGTTTCCACAGAGGATTATAAATGAAGATTTAAACATACAAGGGGTGTGTACAAGCATAAAAGAATTCAAATATGCTATTTAAACAGCTGCCCAATGCGCAACATGAGAGCCACACGTGTATGCTCACATTCTTACTGGATCTCACGTATGTTTTTTTTTTTTTTTTGCAGGAAATATTAACAGCACTACTGACAGAAATGTGATGTTTGTGAAACACCTGAAATAGTGTTTTGTAACGCTTCCACTAGTTTGGAGCACAACATGTCGTGATGTGTAGCTCTATAAATAAATACCTGGGCTTTTCTTTTTTTATTATTATTATTTTGTAGAAACTATTCAGCTATTGCAAGTCATGGTGACATTATGTTTCTGCTACATCTGTCACAGCATTACAGGCTTTAAAACAAGGGAAGACATCGACTTTTCAAAAGTCGAGAGATTTTTATGCGATACCAGCTGTTGTGATGAAAAACAAAGATAAATACAAAAAAAAATGCATATTTACAATAAATATTCAGTTAGAAATAGCAGCCTAAAGAATATCAGTGTCATATGTACAGTCTAGGTATGCACAAAAGCAAGTGCGTCTTAGCAGTTCTGGAGTCGATCTCTTGACGGACAGTGATTAAAATGGCTTATCTACACAAGAAAAAGTGAAATGACAAACCAAATACAATATACAGCAACTTTTTTTTTTTTTTTAAACAATCAATCCATTCAGTGTAGGTGAAACAGTACCAAAGGACATATCGAGATCTATACTAACTATCTATACTTCAGATGTTTATAGTGAACCCTGAACCAACAGAACTAATAAATAATTCTAATCAAGTTTTGTCAGGAAATAAATGAAATTAAAGTAGACTTTTAGTGCCTCTTGTTGTGTATAAAAAAAATAACAACCCACAAACAATGTTAGGTAGGACAAAAGGAGAAAATAGATATATAGGTTCCAACATTCATGTTCTACCAGAATTTGAGAATTTGTTAGTGTTTCCAGTTTAACAGGGTTAATAAAGACCCACAAAAATGAGCACAATGCTAGCTAATTTATAATAGGGGCTTATCCTATTTCAGCTCATTCAGTTTTTTGCTTTTTCTTTTAAGTCAAACTCTTTCATTTTGCAGGAAAACACTGCAATAGTTATAATAATGAAGGTAGTAGTTGTTGTTGTAATTGCCTGCACATTCATTTTATTACTTCAGAAACTGTTTCCACTTCAAGAGGAAACACATGACCCTGTTTCCCCCGAAGCGATAAAGGAGCGACAGACAAATAATTACCAGCTTCCCTGCAAGTCCGTATTCAGCAAATAGGATTTTACCCCGAAAAATCTGTCTAACTTCATTTGCAGACATAACCCAAGTTTCAACCGCTCACTTCAATACAGTGTTTCATCCATTCAGTAAAATGCAATTACTTCAAAACCTATACTACCTGTGGACATGACCACGGGAAAAAAAAAAAAAAACTCATGATATTGATCATTTAACTTCAGAAGACGCTGCCATTGACTGATCAAGTGCATCACTGACCTTCACTTCACACTTCTCCACTGGGTGGAGGGACTCCAACAGGACCTTTAGTCCTAAACTCTGCATTACAATACATCAAAATACTGGATCCAGTTTTAAGTCGTAACATGTCTACAGCCGGTCAAGTGCATAGTCACCAAAAACCACTGTGGTTTAGGATTTAGAGGACTCCCCCCCTCTATGCTTAAATACTTCATACGTGTGGGTCAGTAGAAAAGGAGTGTGCTTATCCGATAGAGAGGGTCTTGACGAGTGCGCAGTGGAACTTGCGAATATGGCGGTACAGGTCTCCTGATTGTGTGAAGCGGCGCTCGCACCACTTACAAGCATGAGGTTTCTCACGGGTGTGCACCACGGCATGCCTACTCAGATTGTGCGAGTACTGGAAGCTCTTGCCACATGTGCCACACGTGTAGGGCTTCTCACCGGAGTGTGTGCGTTCGTGCCGCTTTAACGTATACGCACATGAGAAGGTCTTGCCGCACTGAGCACAGGTAGGCACCGAAGCGTCGGGCGAGAGCTTGGTGCGTGCGCCCTCCCTCTCGCGGAAGTGTGAGCTCAAGTGCGGCTGCAGAGCGTGTGGTGTTGGGAATGCCTTGTTGCATAGCGGGCAGATGCAGACTGGAACAGTGCCTGTGGGTGGCAGGAGTGAATTGATGTCTGTGGAGACCAGCTCGTCGTCGTCCTCATCCTCCTCACTCTGCATCTCTCCTCTTCCTTGAGCCTCCTCACTGCCTTCTCGGCTGTGGCTGCGCTCTCTTTGTGCCACCAAAACCCCCATCCTTCCTCCCAACCCCTCCTCCTCTTCATCGGGGTCCAACCCCACCACCTCCTCTTCTTCATCCTCCATCAGCAGGTGCTCCTCCGGGGGCAGCAGAGTGCCATTTTTGCCTCGAAAGAGGGCATCGAACCCTGTCATGGGCACACTATTCCCAAAGCTGGCACCCCCACCCTCCTCCTTTACTGACAGCGTGCCGTGTTCATTTCGAGCGTGCATCTCTATGCCCTGCTGCTGCCTGTCGAGGGCCAGCTGTCCCACATCTCTGGCCGACAGCGCCTTCAAAGACAAGTCCAGTGCACTGTCCGTGTCGTCGGGCGCCCGGGACCTTTGGGAGGCACCGCTGACGTCCACATTCGCTTTTCCAGCTGTTCGCACACGGGCCTCGGCCTCGGCTGACACATAATTGACACCTACAAGGTCCGGAGACCCGCCGAGGTGACCGTTAGCCTTCTGCCTTGCCAGAGCTGGCCTATCGCAATCTGTGATGTCATCCATGTCCATGTCATCTGCCATTTGGCCTCTCAGGGGGATTTTGCAGGGCTCTATCTCCCTGTCAGACAAGCTCTCCCTGTCCAGGCAGCTCAGACTCACGCCGTCAACAAGTTTCTCATCCAGGCAGGACAGCTCCTTTTCTTTCAGTCTTCCCTTGCACACTTTCACAATGTCATACATGTGCAGGTAACTAGCAGCCGCCAGCACGTCCTCCACCGGCAGAGTGCTGAACTCGAGCTTACCCTCGTACATGAATTCTAGGAGCAAGCTGAACGCCGGCGCGGTCACAATGTCGCCATTCAGTCGCACCACATCATGGGTGTCCAGCTGATCACGGTAGAAAAGGTGGAAGTACATGCTACACGAGGCCAACACGGCCCGGTGCGCCCGGAACCGTGCCGCTCCGACCAGCACTGTGCAGTCGCACAGGAAGCCCTGGTGACGCTGCTGACTAAGGCACTGCAGCAAGTGGCGGCTGTGGTTTGGGAACTCCATGCTTCTCTCATAACCTGGCAGAGAGAGAGAGAACAGGAAAAACCGGATGTTGAATAAACAGGGTGAGGCATATAACAAAACAGGCTTAGCCAAAAAAAAAAGCTTTAGGACCAGAGACCACTGGACACGGACACACACACGGACACACACACGGCACACGGACACACACACACACACACACACACACACACACACACACACACGATACACAACCAGCAACAGATTTCAAACCCAAAATCCCTGCTACTGAGATCTAGCTGTTTCTTTGACAACTTCACGGCAATGAATGAAAACTTTCCATAAAGCACATTTTCCTTATATACATGTAAATACAAACACACACACACACACACACACATTGTGTTGTTTATATCAAAAATCTTTACGTGAATCACCTTCTTAACAGGGCCCCAGAGAACTCGCTCGTGACTTGTTTTCTTCTTACGCGCGCAGAAAGCAAACCGTGTTCAAACGCGACACGCGCCTCCCGCCGAATAGAGCACACTCGCGCTCCGAAGCGTAGATCACAATATCTCTTAATATAAGTATATGTATAATAGCGACTCCGGTGTGAATTAGAAGAGATCGCGATTCGCGTCCGAGGGAGGAAAATAAAAGAATGAAAGCGAGCGGACTGGGTGAACCGGTGGCCCTGTTCACTAATTATCCCGCAAGCTGTGGAGTCAGCTGCTCTGACATCAGCGCCGTGCAAACGCTACCTCCAGCTGTGCTCGCGTTTACGCCATATGTTACCCGGAATCCGGCGACGAGTGGAGGAAGGAAAAAAAATCACGGTGCATATACCCAACTTTGTGTGTGCGCGCGCCCTTGTGTTGTGTGTGTGTGTGTGTGTGTGTGTGTGTGTGTCGAAAAGCACTGATTACAATATTACCCTCGGACCAGAGCCCAGCCGCCGATCTCTGCTCGGAGGAGAACTTTTCGAGAAAAAGTACACGCACCCTACTCTAATCCGCCTCTTAACCGGTCCACTGTTTATCCCTTTATGAATTGTTTTTACAGGAAGAATAAAACATGCAAGAATATAGTAAATGGCGCAAACTTTAACGACGGAGTAAACAGACGCACATGCCTTTATGATGAAGTAGAAAATATCGTCAAAATAAAAAATAACCCGATAACGAAAGATAGTCGCAGAGCTTGCATTTCGAGGTGTGTGTGTGTGTGTTTGTGCTGGAGCCTTTAGCACCGAACCAAGTCGACAACTGCACTGCGCGGAGGTGGTGAAGGAGGTAACACACTAACACGCACAAGCAAACACACACACACACACACACGCACAACTTTAAACCTCAAGGTCCCGAACGCGCAGTACTTACAGAAAATGTCGACGCTTTTCTTTGCACCCTCAGATGTTCTGCCGTATTTTCATGATGTGTGGCCAGATGTCGGAGGCTCTCGGTGCTGCTTTCTCGACTTCTTGTCGGTTGTTGGGCTTCTCTCTCTCTCTCTCTCTCTCTCTCTCTCTCTCTCTCTCTCTCGTGTGTGTGTGTGTGTGTGTGTGTCAGGTCGCTAAACGCTGCAATCTCGCGATAACGAGAGTAAGAAGCATTGTGCTGTATTTCTGCTTCACCTCACACCGCGGCAGCAAGCCTCTGAGCACCCTTCCCCTTCCACAGCTGTCCTAATGTGTCTCTCTGCTCATCCTCCCGTTGAATACACAATCCCAAAAAGGATTCATTTGATCATTCATGAACAGAAAGATGAAAAATATGCATATTTGGTGTCACTACTACTTTATTTCGTTTTTAGAGCTGTTGTTGGGCAGCCGGTTGTTGGACATGTTCTCTATCATTATAAACAAATGAATGTTCGTATAACAACTAATGCATAAGAAAATTGCAGTGGCTAACAATTACTATTAGTCTCAAATGATTAGACAAGATAATGGTGTTTAATTATTCAATAGCAAAATGTGTTTGCACGGAATATTACATAAACACAGTTTCAAGTCATTCATATCCCACCATAGAATCATTTGAAGTATAAATATTTTTTCTTAAGTGTTTCATTCAGCTCGGAATCTGCTGGCATTATTCCCGAGTGTGCACTTTTCTATGAACATATCACTGCAGTTAGAAAAAAAAAGTGTTTTTTAAATTGAGCTTGTGGGGCTTCTGTTACTAATATTTTGTCAGTTAGTGTTACTGACAGCATTATGACATTTGGACGGAAAAAAAAACACCCGTGTACACTATTTTAGGAAGACAATTAGGCAGCCAATCATGTGATGGCAACACAAACCATAATAATCCTGCAGATACAGGTCATTAAACTTCGTATCCAACATCAGCTTGAAGAAAAAACATGAGATCTCTGGGATTTTAAGCATGCTATTGGTTGTTGATACCAGGGTTGGGTGGAGTATTTTAGAAACTGGGATTTTCTCAAACAAACGTCTCTAGAAGAAAAAACCCTAAATACTGAAATGAAAAAATAAATAAATAAAACACAGATATAGATATAGAATAGAACAGATATAGAAAGGTATCTCTGACAATGCTCTAGAAGAACTAGAAGCCTGTGTACAACTCTCAAAAATGTTTCAAATGTCAAATAATCAATTGTGATTGCCCAATTAAATGTTGTCTAGAACCACATAAGTCCTGTTCCTGGAAACAGGTCTTGTGCTACAGCAGAGCATCAGCTGCAGTTGCTGAAATTTCATAATGAGGGATAAATTGAATATTCAATTAAGGAAAATATGATATGAAGTAAATTGTAAAATGGTGTAACCAAAGCTTTCTTCGACTTTCCGTGTAATGTGGTGGTTTAATGGAAGTGTTCAAAGTGTTATTTGTATTTCTAGAGTTTAAGATGTCACAAACAGGACATAGATGTCACTATGTCATAACATTTAAAACATATTCGTCACAATAGTTTCTAGTAAAGTACTTGCTTTAGATGACAAAATATGGTTGCCTTCATGGCTTTAAGAATGTAGATACAAACACCTCATATGTTTAGTAAAGTTTAGTTATTAAAAGTTACTGCTGAACAATTTAGTTTAGGGTGAAAAATTATTTTAAAATGTTTTTCACATAGCAGGCTGTTGTTTGGACATGTCTGCTGTCCTGATTTCATGTCTGTTTAACAGAATTGTACAGAATTGCAGTGGCTACATATACAGAGTCTCAAATGACTAGTATAGGAAATGGTACTGAAATATTACCTGAAATATTATATTCCTGAATCTGAAGCAAAATGTCATGTTAAGCATATGTTTGCCCAACTATAGCTCACTCTATAGTTACTCGCCATCACAGAAGGCCTAGAAGGCTACTAAACAGGGGAAAGTTTAGAAAGTTTTAAAGTATATTATGAATTGAAGACATTTGTACCATGGTTGAAGTGGATGTTCAGTGAAAGACTTCATAAATTTCCAACACTAGACCTCTGATCCTGAATGTGATTTGTATTAACACTCCAGGTTTAAAATGGCTTCCACTGCATATAGGCTAGGTTTAGCACAACAAATGCATTTGTTTTACTTTTAGAAGAATTACGCATCATACTGAACCGAGTATTTAAGACATTGCTTAACAACTTGACGGACGTGAATTCAGCCTGCAATGTGAATGGGGATAATTCTTGGTCACAAACAAAAGCTTACAGCTGGGTTCTCCACCCCACAATATCCTCTAAACTCCGCCCCCCTCAAAAAAACCTATTTGTATTTTTTTCCAACCTGCTTATTAAATCGAACAACTTGTTCATTACTTGTATAACTCAGGAACCAAAAGTTTTAGATCGTTATATGCTTATATATATTTATATTCAGGCATTCACTATAGAAATCAACATGATGGTTGTTCTTCTAATAAAAGCATGCTGGCTTTCTTGTTTGTTTTATTATATACAGTATATAATAACAATAAATATAACCACCAGTTTGTTAAAGCCCACAGTTTGTGACAGATTGTTTAAGTTTACATTACATCGTTTTTGGTCAAACAAATCAGTTGTGTAAATGAATCGTTAGGTCATCATGCACTTCCAGCCCTTTCAGCAACATGCAGAGAGATATGGACACACAAAGCTGTAGCGCTGTAGCCGTCTCCCTGATCTACTTGACCTAAAGCCAGGTGTCTCCATCCAGTAGTTGCTGAGCGTAGTTCTTGTATAAAAATCCCCCAAGGTCACAAACTAGAACATTTTTTTGTTCGAGATATATCCTCGTGTAGAGTACTTGAGTGGCAACTCTAATGAACCCAAGTGTCTCTAAGTAAAGAGCAGTCTCTTTCTTGAGAAAATCAAGTGCCCACTTAGAGGGGGTTCTAGAAGTTTAGCGTTGAAGAACCTGCCTAAATAGATTTTAATGCTCCAGATTGTTGCTATTCCATCAAATGAGTCGAGGAAAATGCATTCCTGTCTTTTCACCAGATTTAAGTGTATAATTAGAGGCCTTTGCAGACAGCTCCCGCCTCCGTCTCTGTACATTGTTATAAGTTTGTGTGTGGTGTGTGTGTGTGTGTGTGTGTGTGTGTGTGTGTGTGTGTGTGTGTGTGTGGTGGGGGGGGGGGTAGTTGGGTTTTGGATCTCATGGAGTGTGGTGGGGGCTAATCCTGATCAGAGTTGGAATGCTTTGGCTCTGACTCACCTCTTAGCGATGCTAATGTTGTCACACACACATACACACGCACACACGCGCATATACACACACACTCAGTAGTTCACATTACTAAAATTGTTATAAATAGCTTACATATGTCATACGTGATAACAGGTCATGCATAATATTATTGTTTAGCATTTAAACTTGTGTAATCTGATCAGTCACTCCTGATCAATTTTAGTCAAAAGGAATGGCATTTTTCTCAGGCCTAGCTAAAGATAGTATCTTTACGCCATGCCACTGCACATGCACATTTAATTTGCGTCGATTCTTATCAGACTGTGGACAGCGTCGTAAAGGAAGTCGGTAACATTGGCAATACTATGATGGCTGAAAGCATTTGGTCATTTCCAGCGATGTCTATTAAAAATGAAAATGTTCAAAGAGCCATGTGTGAGCATGTCATAGGCTGTATGAATATTAATGAGGCCACTGGCAAACGGCCACATGCTTGGACTAATTTTATTCACGCATAACATGCATTGTACGAAAACCTCTTCCACATATAGAAACTAATAGATTTTAGATTGATGGCGGAAAAAGAAGAACATAAGCTTGTTTGATTGCAGTTAGGCAGAGCAGTTACCAAAACATTTTTTTCCACCATGTCATTCCATCCTTCTTTGGGAAAACGCTCATGTTAAGGCGCGTGGTATAGAAGCAAACTTGGAGGTGCAGCTGCTGAGCTTGTGCCGTCCACAACTGCTCAGGTCACCTTTGGCCCGGGTCCCAGCTGTCAAACCCTTTGAAAAGCCCATTTGCAGCTTCTCCCTGGGGTGCTGGGAGAGTTCTGCTTGCACACTGATTCAAGAGCAGTTTTGCTGCTTCTTTGACACTGGCCCGAGGGTTCTGATTACTTAGTTTGTAGCACTATGAAAGGCTTCATAGCCCTGGGGAACCAGTGGATATTGGGTACCACAGTGGAAGTGCCACAACTCCAGTGAATTCCTTGAGAGGAGGTTTTAGTTCTTTTTAGTTAAACAATAATTCTATTTTGATACTGTTTCCACAATACATTGTATATGTTTATTAATTTTACAACTTTCCAATATATTTGAAGAGAATTGCCCATTGTATATTATTGATGGTATGAATATGTACTATTAATATGTGTCTTATTGTGTCAATAATTAATTGCTGGATATTAGGCAATCACAGCATATATTATAATATATACTATAAGCATATATTTATAAGTTATAAGCATCACATAACTCTGTAATGGAAACTGTGAATTTCTTGACTTCTCAATCGAAATGAACTATGTCCTGTTTGTAAGCAGGCTGATCAGCATGGGTGTAATGATTTCCTGAGGACGATGTTGTTCTATGAGATGTAAATGAAGCCCCTGGTTTTCTCAACCGGAGAGAGGGAGGTTGATTGTGTTTCGCTGGGGTGTGTGTTTATGGGTGAAACAAAGCAGTTGTTGTGCACCCTGGGACCGGAGCTCCTGGGAGAGCCAGCGACTGCGAGAGGTTCTCACAGAAGGGAGAGACAGAGAGCTTCCAGGAGGCTCACTCTTTCACTTTGCACTCATCAATGGCAGCCCCCCCCCTCCCCTCCCCGGACCCTCTCTTCACTCAGACAATAGCAGCACATTCCTTTGCAGACCTTTGCTCGGCCTAGCCGGAGTTTCACCATGTCATTCATTTCCAGTTCCAGCACATGGGACATTAGATGCACCTCACACTCACAGTCTCACAGGCAGCATCTGTGTGCTACTGAATGTCCTAATGTATTCTAAACATACAAAGGCAAGCGGGGAAATAATGTACACTGTGGATTAAAAAATGGGAATTTAGGGGTTCACATGTAGGATTTAACCTGCAATTCTATACAAAATATTTAAAGATTTTGATTCTTTTCAAATTTGACATAATTTTGCACAACACACAAATCCGAAAAGCAAGCAGGACATTTGAAAAGTATAAATAATTAAAACTATATAAACTCATAAACTCCTGCTGTTTAAACATGGCAGATGACATGGAATTTTATCTAGTTAGAATCAGTGGACATGAATGAGGTAAATTTGTGAGTTATTTGTTACTGTATTTAAGTAGCTTTTTCACGTATCTGCACGTGACTAAAGCATTTCCATTTGGGAAAGGTTTTTTTTTTAACTTCACTAAATTTCAACTACGTGGATGGAATAGGGTTTGGTGTTTGTTAGTGATAACTACTTATCACACATTTTGAGTAGAACATGTTGAGCAGAACACCTATCATACACCTTTCATCAGTTAAGCCTTTATACTTAAGCCAAATAAAGATGAACTACTTCTGTTTTTTTAGAGAAATAAATCATGGAAAAAAAACTCCTGACTAACACCCGTATCCTTGTTTATGCGATTTTGAAGTAGTTGAAAAGAAGGCCTTTAACTGCTGATTATTGTAGATAAATAGATATCAATCAGTGTTTATCTCATTAATATCATTCTATTAATAGATTAGTGTGTTAAGAGTAACATTATAGTCTTTATACATAATCCACAAAGATTATTAAAAAAATTGATAATAGGAACATTAAAGCCATATTAAATGATAGTATTATGGATACTTAAGTACATTAAAACCTTTGTGTTTTTACCAGAGTGAAAGTTTTAAAGGCAACACTTTTATGTTTTTACAGAGTGTAACTATAACTCAAATACAAATTTTACTTGTATTCAAGTTTATGTACAACATGGTAATCACAGTGAAGTCAGTATAGTAGCTGAGGATTTTAAATACCCCCTGATATCACACTGATACCCTGTTCTCTCCACTTGATGCCTTCACAATGTTCCATTGTACATCTAATGATTTGGAAATTCTTTTGTACCTGTCTTTATGGAACAAAGCTGCAGCACCAAGAAATTGTCAAAAAATAGAAACAGTTCATCTTTTTTGGCTTGAATATAAAGGTTTAACTGATGAAAGGTGTATGATAATTAATTCTAAAACATGGGAAGAGTCTCTCGAGCCATGTAAAATGGTTTAAGCAGCCTGTTGTTGCTATCACATTAAATGTAGAAAATGATCTTATCTCGGTTTTCAGTTTTTTTCTGAAAAACCTGCCGCTCTAAAAGGGGTGTGTAGGTTTATATATATATATATATATATATATATATATATATATATATATATATATATATATATATATATACACACTACATACATACATACATACACACATACATACATACACATACATACATACATACATACATATATATATATATACATATATCTATATATATATATATATATATAGACAGAGAGAGACTGAACCTTAAAAGTAAAGCATCAGTAATTTAATTTTAAAATAGTTTGTGCTTGCTGTCAACTTTCCACCACCTTTTCCATTTAAATCTAGCCTTTTTAAAAAACATGGAAAGCTAAGCATGGAAAGCACCGTAGTTAGTTATGCCTTACAGCTCCAGGGTCTCTGATTCAGTCCTTAACTCAGATTACCGTGGGCGTGGAGTTTTCTCCAGGTTCTCCAGTTTCCTTCTACTATCAGAAACATACAGGTAGGTGGACTGGAGTTGCTACAATGCCACTAGGTGGGAACAAGTATGTGATTGTATATGTATCCGCAGTGCAATGAATAAACTACACTTAGTTGTAAGCCTTTTCTGACATCATAAACAACAACTGTGTAACTGCACAGCAATGACCTTTTTATGTCAAAATGGGTAATACAATCATTCAATAGTTGTAGGCAGCAAACAATGTCCATTGTTTAATACAAATAACTATTTTCTCCGTTTTG
The DNA here is from genome assembly GCA_030449085.1 of Kryptopterus vitreolus. Taxonomy (NCBI): domain Eukaryota; kingdom Metazoa; phylum Chordata; class Actinopteri; order Siluriformes; family Siluridae; genus Kryptopterus; species Kryptopterus vitreolus. Next base: position 10,930,753 of record JACRUU010000012.1, on the reverse strand, counting down.
TATTCATCATTGATGCTACGCTCCCTACCTCACTGATCGCATGACGGGTTTGGAATCACAGCTCGGATTACTTTTTGGATCATCAATAAAAGAGGAGAGAAATAATTTGCTTTCCATTTATAAGGAAGAAAAGTGAGTAAGGAAATGCTCCCATACATAAGTTATGAATAATGCGTGAGGCATTTTTAAAGTTCTTATGCTCCTCCGCTAGCCGCTGTTGTTAATACGTTCACATGAACACGTGACTGGTCTGTGTAGTTATGAAAGTATTAAAAAAGCAATATCAGCAGGAAAAAAAGTGTCTTCCCATCTGCAATCATTAAAAATTATATATAGAATTATATATAAATGTTGATATATATATATATATATTTAGGGATTTAGTCAGTGGAAAAATTACATAAATTTGTGAAAATAATAATGAGTTTAATTGATTAATCAATAGAATAATTGTTTGAATACTCGATTACTAATATAATTTATAGAAACAGCCCTAATCAGTAGATGTCACATTAAGCGACAGCAAGGAGTTATAGTGTGTGGTTAAGAGAGATGAAAAGATCTTGATATTAATTTTAAATCATTTTTGTAACTGGATAGTTTCTTGTGATGGTAAAGTTTGGGATAAGGCACATTTTTTTTGTTTTTTAATGTTTTGCTTGATGGAACCTGGTCAGAGTAAAACTGACTTAAGGAGTGGACCATCCTATATCTGTAATATGCTGCTGTCAATTAATTAACTTAATAATACCTATGCTATTTGTACTGAAAATAATGAAATTATAATAAGAATAAGAATAAATAATAAGAATAAACACTGATCATGCTGTTCATCAGTAAGACAACCTTTTCCTACAATGCTTTAGTAAATGTAAAAAAATTAATAAATTATATATATATATATATATATATATATATATATATATATATATATAGATATATATATATGATATAGTGTGTGTGTGTGTGTGTGTGTGTGTGTGTGTGTGTGTGTGTGTGTGTAAGTTAACTGGTGATTATTCGCACATTTTTCTGTTCTCAATGATCCGTTAGTTAATACTTTTCATGTTTTTAATACTCTAACTGATTTTTACAGATGTTATGAATATATAAATTTCTTTCCAAATGTCTCAAATATCAAATATTAAATTAGTTTCTATTTATTTCATTCACCCTATGAGATACTTACTTCTTTTCCTATTAATTTCTTGTTAATTAATTAATTTCTTATTCATTTCTGTGTGCAACTTATTTAGTGCTTGTTTGTTTTATTTGTTAAATATGGTACATGGCTCTTTTAAGAATTATGTTCCGGTTTTGGTTGCTTCCCATATAAGTTTATATATATATTTATTTGATATATATATATATATATATATATATATATATATCATATATATATATATATATATATATATATAGATATATACATATAGACATATATATAGATATATATATACATATATATATATAGATATATATATATATATATAGACATATATTATATATATATATATATATATATACATATATATATATATATATATATATATATATATATATATATATATATATATATATATATATATACATACATACACACACACACACACACACACATTGTATATATACAAACCAGCATATTCATTTGTCTATTTTGATAGCTAGTCTGGGCCAAATTTATCCTTCTGTTTCCGATTCTAATTTATAAAAGTGGCTCCGTAGATTGAAATGAACATTGCTTCGTAGAATTAGAGGACACCAAACATGCTCCATGTTATTCAACTTGTGCATTAAGTTCACAGAAGTCAAAGAGTAAGCTCCGTGTTTAAGTGTTAAATTACAGCTTCGGCCAATGTTGAAGTCAGTTTCGAAACATCTAGAAAAGTATTCTGACAATGATTGTAGCTCATGGCCTTGTTGGAAACCAGTAGGCAGCACTGTTTCTTTAAAGTTTATTCTCTCCCGTGCACAACTGTCACAGTTCTCAATCATTTTTCTAAGGTCTTTGCTGAGACCTGGCCACCAAACTGACTGCATAGCTCTCTCTACACTTTGTTATGCCAAGATGGCCCTCATACAATTTTTCCAGAAAATCAGCACAGAGTGACTCCAGAATAACAATTCTGATTCGATTCAATAAGAGCCCACGGTAAAGTCTCCAGAGATACGAATGAGCTGATTGCATGGAGGGAGTTTCTTAGAGCCCAGAAGAAGAACCAGAGGCTTATGATCAGTTTTAACATGAAACCTTTTCCCAATGAGAAGCTCTGCAAGCCTCTCACAAGCCCATGTGGAATCCAACGCCTCCTTCTCTATCTGTGCATATCGCTGCTCAGTGTTACTGAGAGCCTTAGAAGCATACGCCACAGGTTTCCATATGTTGTCCGCTTGCTTCTGGAGGAGAAGAGCACCTAATCCATATTTTATCTGCAGAAACAACAGTATACTTGTTGGGCTCATATAACACCAAACCTGGGGGTGTTGTCAGTTTTCCTTTTTTATTTTCTTGAAGGCCTCTTGCTGATGTGATGCCACATATCCACATTTTCCACAGTATTCTCAGTAAGTTTTTGCTGCCAAATGTTGACCATTCCCAAACACCCTTTATTTCACTGACTTTAAATGGCTATCTCATTGCTTTAATGTGAAGTCCCTCAAGAATCCTGGACATGAAAAGAAGAGATTCCAAAACAAAGATACTGTTCCAATAATATCAGGCAAATGGAGTTATAAAGGTGTAGAGCAAAGATGATTCCTGTGAAAGTGGAATCTGCAAAAGGCATCAAGTTTGGAAAACAGTTTGGCTCCTGCAAGTTGTACTAATGGTGCTTCCTACCAAAGGCAGCAGGTGTTTTTACTCTGATTACCGATCTCACTTTACCTGAACTCTTCGGCACCACAACCATTGGAGCACGCCATTCGGCTAGGTCCTCCACTTTCGAAATTACACCATACTGTTCCATACGCCTCAATACTTCCTTCACCTTTGGTAAGAGAGGTAGGGGAAATGCGTCTCTAGGGTTAGAGTCAGAAAGGTTTTGCACTCTTTCTTAACATGATGATGTGCTCCCCTTCCATTTTGTAAAAGCCACTGAAGACTCCTTTTCCACTCTTTCTTTGGAGGTTAAGATGACATCCAAAAAGCCAAGCAGCCAACTGATCTGCCCAACTGCGGCATGTACACAACATAAATGTCTGTTTTGTACATTTGTTACGCTTGCTTAAGATGGCTGTGAATTTCCATTTTACCTACAGTGATGTTATTCCCGGTCTCTGAATTACTTTCCTAGGAAATATGGAATTGACCCCTTTGAGAGTGTCACAGGAAATGGCGTTACTTCAGCCCTCATGTCAATTTTGAACAACGCTCTCAGTCATCCGGGGACTACATCAGATATTATTGAACCAAGAAATGCAATGTTCTCCTCATCTCATCGTATACAAGGTTATGTGTCTTCTTTGACTTACATGCTCTAGCATAATGTTCCTTTATAAGACATGGGTGACATAATGCGCCTCTTGCTGGAAATTGATGCAGGTTCTGCTCCTTTGTGTTCCGGCATCTAGCTTTTTAGGTATTACTTGAAGTGTACTTGAAGCTGTCCATATTGTGCCTTTGCTTGTCTTGATTTCACAATACTATACAATTTGGTTTGCACACAATCCAACTGTTTGTTTGCAATTTCCCTTTTGAAGTTTGACTTGAGCAGTTCTCGTTGTTTTTACCTTTTCACTCTGTCAGGCTCATGCTACAGGGTTAACTGTCAGCTGTCAGCAATTTTGTCTCACCGTATCCACAGTGGTTGGCTTAACGGTGCAATACAAAATCTTGCGAAACGTTTTATCCATTTCAGTCAGTAATCTGCTTTGAATGTGGACTTTTTTTATGCCAGAGAGACTTCATGATGGTGCCACGCTATTCTGTCTCTTCAACTCTTCCCTCTGACGGCACGGCACGACCGAAACTCAAACAAAATCGAATTCAGCGTTGTTAACATAGTAGATGATTTAAACTTCTAACACCATCTTCTGACATTTAGTATGTACAATATTAAACTTTTATAAGATGTATGACGTGACAGCCAGCCATGCCAATTGAGAATCTTTATTCTTCTCTTCACAGTAACGGTACCGTATAGAACCTAATATTACATCCACAACTGTATAAACACAAAAACAAAGAGAATCCCTCTTTGATGATATTTAATGTGCCAATATTAATAGATGGCATTGTATCTGATGCCTACTACTAATCTGATTTGAATACCTCTGACGTGAAACCAAATATGTAACCACATAGTTCTCCTAAGAGTTTGTGTGGATTAAGGGTTCTTTCACTGTGTATGTGTAACAATACAAAGCTCTCTGTTGATAAATTACAATATACAGCAAAATGGACCATTACGTTGCAATAATTATCAAAGAAGGCCTGCAAGTAACGATTATTTTAATAATAAATTAATTAGGTGATTACTATTTTGATTAATCGGATTTAAAATCTAACTTTTTATTTGATGATTTGCTTATGACTAAATAAACCCCAATTCAAAGTGTACTTTAACTTTTCTTTCCTTGTATATTTGAAATCAGTACTTTTACTTGAGTAAAGGATTATGGTTTTAGGATTATTGTTTGTTCGCACCGGTTAAACTGAATCCATCACAATGTTGCGCACACAACCTGATGTTCTCGAGTCATGACAGAACAGATCTCCTGCAACCGTCCTGAAGTTACAAACAAACAGTTTACACAATAACACTTTAATCCAACTTTACCATTTTCACATGATGAGCAAATACAGCTTTGGCTTACTGTGCCAATGTTTTCTTCTCATGTGCTTGTGCAGTGCTGTGGTACCTTCATACCACACATGTTTAGTTTGGCATGTCTCCAGGTTACAATGTTTTGTTGCGTTATATGAAATGCTTCCATGCATTGGATGACCTGGATGACACTTTTTCCTGCTACAAGGTTTAACTTCAGTCTCCAAATTTTTGCTAGATTCGGTGTTAGCTTTTCATCCCGCTAACCCTGAACTTGAGCAGTTCAGCTTATTGATAGTGGCATTCGATATTCATTCATTCATTCATCTTCTACCGCTATATCCGATCTTCCCTCGGATCACGGGGAGCCTGTGCCTATCTCAAGTATCTTGGGGTATCAAGGCAGGATACACACTGTATGGGGTGCCAACACACACACACTCACACACAGATTCATACACTAGGGACAATTTTAGAAGGTGCCAATCAACCTACTGTGCATGTTTTTGGACCGGGGCAAACCGGTGAACCCAGAGAAAAAAGCCCTGAGGCACAGGGAGAACATGCAAACTCCACACACACATGGCCGAGACGGTAATCGAATCTGGATCCTGGTGGTGTGAGACAAATGTGCTAACCACTAAGCCACCGTGCCCGCATTTGATATTAAAGAATTTCATTATTATCGAATTAGTTATTTCCACTCTAGATGAAACTGTTGATTTCATAGGTCAAGACTGTTAAATCTGATATATTTATAATGATTTCTACTTTTACTCACATTCAGGAATGGTGCACTCCTACTGTTAAACATATTGTTTAATTTCCTGATTCCAACCAAACCTGTATTACAACAAACTGTGTTGTATTTATTGCCACCAGAAACACACGGATGACGAGCGCCATTGGGAGATAATAGAACAGTGTTATAACGGTTATGGGGGAGGAGACTGGATTTAGGTGTTTGGATGACATGGAATAGGTTTTAAATTTGCATACACGTGTATATTCATCGTAGTCAACTTAATTCCGCCTTTTTCAGGGATGCAAAGCAATCAGGTCAGTTTTCCAATGTGAATCAACTCTTTCTGCTTTATCTATTTTTCTCTCTCTTTCTTTTTTGGTCTTCTCAAAGCCATTTTGTTTTTCAGCATTTTTACCTGCTTGATAAAATGTTAATCTTTGTTACTCTGTTTAACAATATAGAATTCATGAAATCAAAATCATTCTAAAACCAACAATGTACTACTTTACAATACACAATACTAGATGCATATGATGCATAAGACATTTTTTACAGCCTTCTTTAATAGTATTTACTAGGCATGTTTAATTTAGTTGGTTATATTAGTATAGTTATATTAGTATGTCAGATGTTTATGATAAAGTAAATGGTTAAAATACAGTTTTCCCAACTAACATAAACATACCTAGTAAATATGATTAATGAAGGCTGCAAATTGATTTTTGTTAAAATTATTACAAATATATTCTCTGTCATGGATAGGAACCATTTCCTAACACAACAGTTTGTTTAAAAAAAAGTTGTGTGTGTAGAATTCATAAGCACATCTGTGGAAACTATATGGAAAGTATGAAGAGTCACAAGGTCATTAGGCAAATGTTTACAGATGATTTAATTTAAAATTATATTTCCTGTTTCTCAGGGGTATATGCTAAATTTACGCTATATATAGAGTAAATTTCGGTAATTTTTGATCATTTTGGGTAAGTCATTGTCTGTGATAAAGAGGGAACAGTGCAAGAGTCAGCTTTCAATATTCACCTTCAACAAGCCAATTTGATTTTGATAATATTCATTACATACTTCTTTGTATTTAGCAAGAGGAAACAAGCAATGTTGTACGTCATCATCATTTCTACAGTATGTTGCAATGAGAATTTCAGCACATTATATAATTAAAGCCACAACTGTACCCTCCTCTCATTGTAAGGAAGTGTGAGTCATATTCAGATTTTATTGATTTGACTTAAATGTATATTTATAATGCTATTGTGTGTGCGCTCCTGGCATACACTGTATAGGCAAAGATATTGAGACGCCAGACTATTCTAGCCATATTTGGTTTTTCCCAAAGTGTTTGGAAATTTGGAGGCACACAATTGAATAAGACATCTTTGGATGCAGAAGCAAACCTTTTTCAACATGACAGTGTCCTTGTGTACAACATCCAGCTCCATGACCATGTGGTTTAAATGAGACAAATTTTTAAAAAGCATTCCTTATATTTGTTTTATATATTTATATTTGCATTCCAAATAGATGTCTTGTAACATTATAGCACCAAGAACAACACCAGGACAGATTTTTGGTATTTAATGAAAGGTTAAAGTGCATTGGTGTTTCTTACTGTATTGTTGTGTTTTTATATTCTATGTAAAGTTCACATTTCTTAAACACTTACAAAACACAGACATATGTACTTTCTAATTCATTTATTTTCAAGATTTACAAGCCAGATAACTGTTGGATCAGAGCCTATCCCAGAGACACTGGGCATAAGGCAGGAATAACCCATAGGTGTGCCACCTGTCCGTTCATGTGTCTGTACTTACGGACATTTCTTTTTACAGTGCAATTTAGTTCATCTGCTGGAATGCTTTTGGGTGGCGAAAGAAAACCAGACAGGAAACTCACATGAACAAGACTGAAAATCTGTATTAAGCAGGGAAATTTGAAGCTCTAACTGCAGCATAATTTATAGAATATTTGCAGAGGTATATTAAATTAATTCACATATATTCACAACGCACAGCAGGTCTGTTGCCTCCCTGATCACTGGATTATTGGTGTGATGGTCAACCTTCTGTAAGAATTTCCCCATCTCCACACATGATCAAGGGTTTATGCATAGCTCATCAAGACTATCTAGCTATCTAAGAGCATCTAGCATCAGGAAGAGACCTGGTTGCTCATGTGAACCTTACATTTTTGGGTAGCTTAACTAGAAGTGCATTGGCGCATTGATTTTCTAAGCACTTCATCAAATGAGGCTCTTATTGAATTAAATGCAGCCATCATAAAAAAAATTTAAATACTGGTAGTAGCAATAAATACAAAAATATTTTGTACTTTTTTCCCTTTTATACTGTGTTGTAGGATATGCAGTGATAATGATGACTGCAGTAATATTTTCCTAACCTCCTGAGATTCATTTTAAGAACAAATGTTCTTAACAGTTATATAGATACTGAAATGTTGAAAGAAATGTGAGGCACACAGTTATGTAGGATGTCTTTGGATACAGACACATGAAATGTCAAGATGAATGTATTGATTACATGGTTTGAAATGAAAGACCACGGGTGGCCTGTTATCCTTAGCTCTATTGAACACCTTTGGGATGAATCGGAACACAGACTGTGTTGGTGACAGAATCAACATATTTCCTTCTCATTGAGCACCGATTTCAGACCATCAGCCTATTTCTTTCATTGCTTTGTCAACAAGAAGTATGGCTAACTTGGATGAGACAGAGCGAGTCACAAAAACATTCCTGATCACCATCATCTTTTCTCTGCTTGTTTTCTATATGTTGGATGTTGAGCCTGTGTACATTCATTAAGCAACAAAATCTGAAAGTGGTTTTGTATTAATATGATGGGAGGTGCATTTACAAGTGTGACACTAAAACAGCTCACACTAATGGCTACTTTTTAGTTTATAGAATAGAACAGCCTTTACTTCTCACATGTACATTACAGCACAGTTAAATAGATTCTTCGCAGGGTCAGCCCTGATACAGTGTGCCAGGAACACAGAGGGTTAAGGGCCTTGCTCAAGGGCCCAATTGGTGGCAGCTTGGTGATAACAGGGCTCAAACCCTCTACCGTTCCATTAGTAGCCCAGCACCTACTGCATCCAAAGCCTTAAAAACATGTAAATTAAAAGTGAGTCTTTTGTCTATACTTCCACTTAAGTGAAGGATGTTTGTATCATTAGTGAGAATATAACTTGTTAACCAAGTAATGATGGTTGAATAGATTGATGATATGGTTTGTCATATACTGTATAATATATTTACTATATGTGTATCTACAATAATTAGTTGAAAACAAAACATGATAAAGAAGAGTAGAGATTGAGGTTGTTGTATGTGTACCTGATTCCAGTGAGGGACTTGCACGTGGTCATTATGTGCAGGAACGAGGAAGCGGGTCGGCGCTAGGACCGCGGTGACTTGATGGTTGTAGCAGCCCTGCAGAACCAGAGCCGTTTGGGAGGCGTAGTGGAGCAAAGGCAAAAGGGGAGCGGGGTAAATGAAAACACTTTACCTGGCCTTTTATTTTATTTCTTTTTTTTACCGTGGGATTTTAGCAGCCAGCGAAAGTCGCCTGACGCCACACAGGGCAATGCTTCGGAGGCATTTTTGATCTGTCATCGAGGTAATTGTAATTTTTTTTGTTACGGGGTTTTGGCGGTGGGCGACGCGGACTGTTAATGTGAAAGGGAAGCTCAGTGCGTGCTCTATAGGATGCAGCTCTGCTCTCTCGGGCCTTTTATTCTTCTGCTCGTTTGTAGTGTGCTGGTAAATATTTAAACGTGGCGTGATCACTATTTAGGTGTTTTAAAAAAACAACAACAACAGCAGCAGCCCATATGTGTGTGTAAACGAGAACTGTGTGTGTGTGTGTGTGTGTGTGTGTGTGTTTTGGTGAAGCTGAACCCAGCCCGAGTGCTGTATTGATCTGTCATTTCTCTATATTGTGTTCCCTCCGTCGCCGCGTGGACTCTAAAGGCCTGCTCGGTTTTACTCCTCATCTTCTACTCCATTTTCTTTATCACACTTCTTTCTGGAACAGAAATATACGTGGATAGTTCCCTTTGTCTATCTGCTGTTTCCCCCCCTCTCTGGCAGGGCCGCTCGGGCAACACCCGTGAGAAGAAGTGGCGATTTGAGTTGATTTATTGTCCATCCTTCCAGCTCCATATCGATATCTGTACGGCTGTGTCTCTAATTTGTTTTCCATTAGACTACTAGGCACACCTAGTGCACTTAAATAAGGATGCATTGATGTATTTGGATCTAGAAGCGTGTCGTTGTTTTTCTTCAGATCGGAGCAGGAAGAACAATATTGTCATTAAAAAAAATCTTACTTGACCTATTGCAGTTTTATATTACTTCGTTGTTGTTGTTGTTGTTGTTGTTGTTGTTATTATTATTATACAGCTCTTTGAGCCCAAAGACAGGAGCCCTAAATGAAGGCTGATTTTTCCATTTAAAAGAGAAAGTCATGGAAGATGCTGAGCCATCTCATCCCCCTTCCCCCTGCACTCTTCATTTCTTTCTTCATGTCCTTTAATATGTGGAAAGGGCTCCGAGTTCCTCTGGGTCCCGTTGACGCAAATGTGCCGTCAGTGACATGCAGAATCTGAGGAATGCGGCCTGAAATCTACTCTCGCACACAGTCGAGGTTATTGTCTGTGTGTGTGTGTTGGTGCTGGGTAGGGGAGGCATACATCAGGAGTCAGGCCTAAACATCAACAAGGCAAAGGAACAAAAACAAGAAACAAACCTGCTGCTGCTCGCTTTGTCATATGACTGGCCCTTTATCACTTTTAGATCTTTTTTTTTTTTAAGGATCACGAAGGAACATCGTAGGAACTTCTGCGTTTACCCCAACTGCTTTTCAGCCTGTGTTGGATTTGCTGTTGGACTTTGTCAGGTGTAGGGTTTATGTGGTTTTGATTTAGTGCTACAGAGAACAAAGACAATTGTTCAAGCATTTTGCACGAATCTCAGAATGACGAGGAGTACTGATGACGCGATGAGGAGCATTGATGATGCGGATATTGATGATGCGATGTGATGACGGCGATCCGAACATCTGTGAATGAGTTTCATCCTTTTATCCGACATGGAGAATGAGAGGTTGAGTGACCGGTCATAGACTTTTTATTTTTTTGTGATCACGTTATAGATTGCGAGAAAACACAATTTTCCAGTTTACTGAAATTACTCAGCTCTTTGTTAGACCTGATGGTATCTTGATTTAACAGTTCTCATATCGGATTCATTTTTACAGTCCAGTCCGTTTCAACTTTTGTTTTTTTAAAACCACCTAAATGTAACCTCAGTTAATTATGTGCTCCACTAGCCTTTTTTGCTGTAAACATGTCCAATGATGGAGTGGAGTACGTAATGGCTTGACCTCCTACTTGCATGTGTGAGCTGCTCCCAGAGTTTATGGAAAATGGAATAAATTGTTTTATTGCCAAAACCAGACATTCCCTGCAAGCTCAAGCATGCACAGGCTTCTTGCATTTACAGCTTTAGAACCACTGAGCCCTTTGGGTCACGACTCATCTCCTCATCATGAAATATTAAAGCAATCCCTTCTTTAAATCCTCTCATATTTCACTGAACTTGGGGATGGTTTTTGGTGTGCATTTGTTCTCCAGACTGTATTTTATTTCGGGAATTCCCTCATCATTCTTGCTGCCTCTGTTTATGCAATCAACTTTCCAGTGCAGGGTTTCTGCGCTTCTGTCGAAGTTTCTGTTTGTTTGGTCATTTCACTACAGATTGAGCTTTTCCAACCCCATAATTGGATAGTTCTGTTGTAATGGCAGAACATGATGCGTTAGTCCTTGTGATGGAACCAGTGACCAGCTTCTAATCAAGTCTGACTTTAAACTCTTATGGTTTCTGTAATGTGGTCCACTTACATTTGATAAAGTGTATAATCCGTTCCTTTGAGGAAAGCGCCACTGTGAAACACAACATGATGTTTTTGCTGGTTGTTTTGAGCCTGTATTGCCACTTTGAGTTACAGCAGAGACAATATGGCAAAACTGGTTCTGTTAGCCTCAGAGCAAAAGGTTTGAGCAGAGTGCTGGACATGCTAAAGGTCAAAAGTGCTGCTGCAATGCCCTCTTTATGTAGAGATTAAGAGATCTGATGCCCCTCGGACCCAGAGTTAGTAGTTAAATGCCTATAGCACACTTTACCATGCCGATGAGAAAAGACTTTGGCAAAAAAATTGAGTTTATTTTATTTAGTTTATTCCATTAATACTCTGTAGCAGTCATTCTATTATTACTCTAGTGTTTCCCCTGATATGATGCGTCTTCAGCACTTCTTGTCATTTGTGATGACTCATTTTTGCCTTAAAATGTTCTTCCACGTTGTAGTGGTAGTGTCGAAAAACTGTTCCACCAGGACGTGGTTAAGTCTGAGCCATGAGGCATTGATTTACATTGAATGAGGCCGATTTGTGCAGGCCGGACTGGAATGATGAATGACTGGAGAGGGAGAATGTGTGTGTGTGTGTGTGTGTGTGTGTGTGTGTGTGTGTGTGTGTGTGTGTGTGTGTGTGTGTGTGTCTGTGGGTGGAGGCCTGGAAGCTGCCGTACACCATGTGACCCCAAGTCAGGGTATTGAGTTCATTCAGTTGCTGCTGGCTGCCTGCCAGCTATGCAGGCATTTAGCTGTTGGTAACGCAGAGGCCGCTGTGTTTAATGGTAGCACAGTGTTTGGGTTTCGGCCCATCATGCACTGCTGCTACTTTCTTTCTGTCCATTTTTTTTCTCGGCTAAACACTGTTTTCTGTATAAAACTCCTAAATCTGAGTGGTTCTGTGATTATTATATCTGGGAGTTCAGACTCTCTGGGTGTAGTTTAAAAAAAAGAACCCCTCTCCAATGAAATGGAATTTTAACTTAAGAACCTGATATGTACATGGACAGTGAATACGCATGATTTCCTATAGTTCCTAGACTAGAAGCACAGTGCTGCTCCTTGCAGATGTCTGTTCAACATTTTTTCTTTTTTGTAAAAACGTGCACAGAGGAATGTATGGGCGTATTAAGGGATGGATGACGTTTATAGATGCATGCTGTCTCGGTTCACCTCAGCTGGTATGCACTAATTCAGTAACCGTATGTTCGAGCTCACTCGGTTGTCCACAGCTGTATGTTGAAGACTCATTTAGTACTATCGTGTCAGTTTTTCTATCCTGTAAGACCTTCAAATTAAAAAACATCAGAGCTGTCTGTGACCATATCGCCTCAATAATCATTCAAACGTTTCACTCGACTACTTCATTACCATTTATGTAACTTCTCCACCCACTGTTTAAGCACTTCTCCTAAGTAGTTTCATATTGCTTATGGTATGTTAATGTGTGTGTGCGGTGCTTTTGAGGAAATCGCGTGGTGGGGAAAGGCACACCCAAACAAAGCTGAGTGTGGCAATATCTTCATTGAAGTGAAGCTAGAGAGAATACAAAGTGGAGAAACTTGCAGATGATGCTAAATTGCAAAAAAAAAAAAGTCAATCCTAGTCTGTTGCAGAATCTCGCATGCAAATCCAGGGATTTGGATGACAACTTGAAGATGAGAAAACTAAGCATTGCATTTGATAAATGCTATTAAATCTGAAATGTTACATTTATCTTGGAATTTTGCTATAAAAAGAATATTTTACCTCACAGACATGCTAGAAAGAGGATATATTTATATATATTTTTGGCCTGTCTATATTTAGCGCCAGGGATCCTAATAAATAACAATATAAAATGCAGTGTGGTCGTGGGTGGAATGTATTTAATTCATTTCATTCATCAGAATTGTATAGGAAGTGTATAGGGGCGACAGGCTCAGAAGGTTCTTAAATAGTAATAGTAAGAAAACTGCATTTAGTCCAAAACATTTAGAAGGAACAATGAAACGAGATAAAAAAAAATACTGAAACTGAGAGCTTGCATGTTGAGAAGGTGGCTGTTATCAGTGTGAAGAATCTGTGCAGCAAGTGCAAATGAATTGTCCACACATCTTAAAATGAAGTCGGGAATATGTAGATGTGAGCACTGCTGATAAAAGGAACATTTCCAGCCAAAGCCATCACAGTGCACTTATCGTGGATGACCCTGCGCAGCCTCATCATGACGCTGTTTATTCGCCATCTTTCTGCAAAGCTGATGTGAATAGTTAATAATTGTATTCAACATTTTACCTTGCTATATTGTTATATTAAAGTGTGTTTGTCTGATGGGGTGTGGAAACAAGTGAAACAAGATACAAATAATGTGAGGTTTGTGAAGAGTGTTTACATGTGTCGACACATCATTTTACTTGAGAGTTTTCTAAGGGCAGGCCATGCGTACACGGATGTGACGGTTGGATCTAGAGTTGGGTCGATAAATTGGTGGTATCAATTAATTAAAGTTTCTGGTTTATGTCGATGTTGAAAAGCGAAAATGTATTTAACAATATCACCTTGTGTTGGCACAGCTAGCTTCCATAGTTCTCTGCCTCCCAGCCCATATTACACTTGAGAAATATGGAATACATGGCAGCACGCTCTGACGAATCCGAAGAGCTTGTTTCCAAGAGGGGCGCGGTTTCATCAGTTGTATGGAAATACTTTTGGTTTGCAACTTAAGACATTGAACAAGAAAAATGTAAAATTTAAAATGTGAAAGTTACCTAAAGTTTGTGGCAACTAAAGGAAGCAGCACGACTAATTTATTCCAGTATTTCAAACAGAACGGGAGGTGTGTGTGGCGCTGCGGTATAAACATGACAAAACACCGGCTAAAATGGGTATAAATAGCAGACACATTTTCCCACTGTATCTAAATTTAGATTCTAAAAAAAATTCTAATAAAAAAAATCTTCACTGTATAGGACGTCACCCAGCTCTAATGGGAACCATCCCTTTATTAGCCCAGAACTTAGCAGTGTAACAGGTGAGCCTTACATCAACAGATCGCTAACATTTGGCAGAGGCTTCTGTTCAGTAACATTGACTAGAATTATTTCAGAAGTCTGACTCAGTAGAGTAAACATAATCCTCAAAACTAAACAAATACAGTAGACCTGTCTGCACTCTGAATCCGGGTTCCATTTCGGAGCTTATCAGGCCGCGTCAGGTGTGGCAGAAAACCAAATAATGGCTAAGATCCTATGACTTTTTTGTTGTTGTTGTTTTTTGGAATCAAATTTTTTTTATTTTTGGGTGTTTATTTTACATTAAACATGTTAATATTGTATACAAAGATGACACGAGTTTGTTCCACTGTTTAACTTTTCCTCAAACAGTTCACTGCACAAATGTGGCACAGGAATGTCTCAGGCGTGCATGGGTTTAATCTGCTCATTTCCTGACCAATGGTTTATTGTAAAATAAAAAAAAACTTGCCCTTTTTGGTTTGCCCCACTTTTCTTTGCACAGGAATGTAAAAGGATACTCGACTGTCTCAAACAACCAGCCATGATTCACAGCTTCAAGGGGTGTCCAATCTTTTTTTATTACACCATAGCCACCACTGGTTTAATTGAATCTTAATTTCAAGAGTGAATAAACAAGAGATAAAAAGAGAACAAATCACAGTAAATCACAAGAACATATTTGGTTCTTGTAGATCATTTGGTTTTTGTAGATTCTCATAAATCTGTTCATTTGGGTCTAATAGCTTGCTATGACGCATCATGCACATTTCTGTTTTTTTGCTCATCAGCCATTGAAGTCCCTTGTCCATCAACTAAGGAAAGGAAAATAGTGCTTTGCAGTGTGACACACTTTAGCCATACGATACAGAACATTTGCCTGTCAGCGGCGACATTAATGCATGGCTTGAAGATGATCATTTTCCTTTTCAGTGTTGATACTGATATGTACTCTCTATATAACTCTATTTAATAAATCATCTAATCAGAAAAGCATGCAAAACAACAAAACACACATGACTAAGGAATCGGAGACCAATGTTTTTGGACTACAGAATTGGAGCTCATAATAGTCTTTTGTTGTAATGTATTTGCACAGTGTTTAACACAGTGTGTATTCTGAGATGTTTCTAAGCTAAAAATAGACGGGGGAAAAAATTAAGGAAGGATCTTTTTTTCTTTTTTTTTCCCCTCTTCGCCCCCCAAAGCATGTTAAAATTTCAGCCGGTGCTGGTCCGGTCTGATGCTTCTGTTGCCTGGAACTCTAAAGCCTGACATGATTATACCCCAATGGACAAACTCCAGTTTACATTAATGCTGATTAATCGGAGGAAATCCTAATGTTCCTGTAGTGGGATGGATTGTTGTATTTGATGGCCATGTCTTTATTTGCTATGGGCCGTTTAGTCCAACAGGCAAATACACAAATAGCCCAGAAACACACAAGTCTGCATGACTTAAACTGGTGTTTTTTTTGTTTGTTTGTTTGTTTTCCACACTTTAAATGAAGAAAAATTGGATGCTAATTGAGCGGTTCCTTGTAGTTGGTTATGCCTAGATATGAATAAATTATCAAATTATGGAGCAAATGGAAACATTTCCCTACTGGGAAGCAGGTGCAGGAATTGCCGTTCTTTAATTCTCCACTGAGTTCATGCTACAACCAGGTGCATAGTTTTTTTTGTATTGTTTTTTATTTATTATTATTATTGTTTCAGATTACTACAAAGTTGGAGGCACCCAATTGTACATGTTGGGATGTAACGGTATGAAAATTTCATATCACGATTATAGTGACCAAAATGATCACGGTTATCAATATTATCACACTGAAAACAATTGAATAAGTGTTATAGTTGAAATTCAACCAACAACAAATATGATTGCTTTTTTTTTTTTTTTTTAAGCATGAATTAACATAAAATGATGCCCTGAAAGGTATGTTTTCCTAGTGCATATAAAAACATCAAATGCATACATAAAAACAACACAAGGCTGTTTTTTCCTTCATAAAGGTGTGGAATATGCTTTTTTGCGGTACTAGAACAAAGTATAATTGCACTCTCATTGTCGGAGTTTGCGCGGGGAAATTTTGGGTATTTATACTTTACTGGAGTATTTCTTTTTCAACCAACCTTTTACTACTGGTTTCATGCAATTACCTGTACTTTCTACTCCTTACATTTTGAAAATATTCCCATTACAATTTCATATAATTATTCATAATCCTGTCCTGATTAATGGCTCCTTCTGGATAAAGTGGATGTGATTGTGGTTGGATGATATAAAACATATACATATACCTTTAACATATACCTTTCCGACACCCTATTGGTTTATACGCGATCCATTGCACCTGCACACGACACAAATCAAGTCACACTCCACCACACTTTTGTACAGCCAGTGTTGCGGTCGTTACTCAATTAAGATTATTTGTTAAAAGTTATTATTTCTCCACTACAGCTACACTATGGAATTTGGTAGAGAGACGTTTGAATAAATTTGTTATTGCGATTTGCACAGCTTAAGCTTTTGTCCATTTTTTCCCCTCTTACATTACGCTTACTTTTATTCTTTAGATACTGGTTTGAAACCAATGCTTTTACTTGGGTAAAACAGCATGAGAAGTCTCTACAGAAGTCTTTTAAAGCCTAGTATCTAGCCACTTCTATAAATGTGAATATGTTCGACACCAGTGTCTGTGACTTGAATGTTAACTATTTTAATATTCCATAATCTTCTGTTCTCCTGGGATTTTCACACCTAGCGCTCTCTAAATTTTACACAGAACGGTGGCAAAGGAAATGCAGCATGTGAGTTGAGTAAGTGCATGTTGAAACCTCTTGTCAATAAGAGAGATCAGAGGATATTTCTCAGACTGTTTTGATCAGACAGGAAGTGTGCAGTAACAGGAAAGCATTTCAGAATGCCCAGCACATCAGGTGGACAGGCTACAGGCACTTTAGCTACCACTCTTGTCGGCCATGCACAAGAATCCGAGATTTTCATGGGTTTCACTGAAAATGGAAAGAAGAAACTATTTTGCAGCCTTTATTGGTCTTGTTAGGGTGTTAATACCTTTTATACCCAATTTTCTTTCTCAGACACAATTGTATAATTCTGTTGTCGCACAAATAAAAAATACACAATATAGACGACATATTCGCCAACGTCTGACCATAAGATTTGTATGTGCGTTTTAATTTCTCATTCTACATTTAGTCCTGTTATAGTAACTCTTGTGAAAAACCGTTCCACTAGATTTTGAGAGAATTTGTACTCATTGTGGCTACAAAGTTGTTAGTAAAGTCAGGTAGTTCTACAGGTAGAGGAGGCCTGGCGGGCAATCAGTGATTTTTGTCATTGCAAAAGTTTTCAGTATTGTTGTGATCATGCTACTGAAGATCTTCCGCCCCGTCCCATGTAAAGCACATATTGATGGAGATTTGTGTATCCAGGTTTGGGTTTTAATACTAACACATCCAGACTTTGTGGTAACTAGGGGTAAAAAAACAAAACAAAAACAAACAAACATGCGGCTAGTCAGTTTCCCTGTTACCATTTGTCCTTGCATGGTTTAAAAAAAATTAGTAGGGATGATGCAGGAGAATTTGAATCTTGTTATATTGAGAATTCTATGCATGAGCTCCTTCTTTGTTACCACTTTCTAGGAAGGTTTTCTCAGACAGGTTTTTGCTGTATCTCTACCAGGACACTCGCTTGTCTTGCAGGTGTAGAAAGTATATACAAAAGTTAAATGTGTAATTTGGTGCAAAAGCTCCAAAATTGTGTTGAAGAGAATGATCAGATGTTCCTTTAAATGAGCACATGGGTTTTTCCGTACAAAAGAAAATTGTATTTTACACTGTTAATGTGTACTGCATGTTTACTTTTTTGATGAGCTGTTGATTAAGCAAACTAAAGTGTATTGTGCTCTGTGCTCTAACAGGTAACCTTTGAGAAAAGGCTCCTTGCCCAAGTGAAGGCGTTTGTGGGCTTTGGAGCTGCTTCTCTCCATCTGAGACGCTGACTGTCTTCCTTTGTCCAATATGACAGACGTGGTGATCGTGAAGGAGGGTTGGCTCCACAAACGAGGTGCGTAACATGTATTCGTGTCTTGCTAGAAATGATGAGCAAGTCAAGTATCCCCCCCCTCCCCCTCCCTTATTCCTCCCGAACAATTTATCCCCGTTCTGTCTTCTTCTGTTTATTATAACTACAGGGAAGTAAGGAATGCTCCGTTGATCTTTGTCAGTTTCCATTTCTAGAAAGTCTGCCTTGCTTCAAGTGACACTGCGTCCTGGTGTACACAGCGAGTTTAAAGGCATAACATGTTTGTGTTAACATTATATGCTTTCAGTGGAGTTAAGCTCCAGGAAAGACAAGACCAAGGCTTTTATTCCATTTCATAGAAGAATGAGAAAGCACACTGGTGTATTTTGTCCGGGGAGATCACTGGGGCTAATCTCCTGAATTTGTCAATTAACTAATTTGTACATAATATAGAAATGCGTATATTTTGGTTGTCGGTTATGCGAACTTTAACGAGTGTAAAGATTTTCAGTGTTAATTGTAAGATGAACATACTGTATGTGGTCACTGAAGAAACACTCGAGAATCCAAAAAAATTTATCTGAATCAACAATCAGTCTCTTGATCCTAACACTAGCCAGGTCTAAACAGGGTGCAGAACTACTTGATTGTTTGGAAAAAAAAAAAGAAAGAAAAAAAAAGATTGCATGTAAAAATTGTGACAACATGATTGTGGCACAATGGCTGGTTGCGTTGCTGGTTTGCTTCAGTAAATCAGTCTCACTAAGTGCTCAACCGCGGCGCATTTCCTTTTGGTTTTAGTGCAACAAGCAGTTTCTGTTTACTTCATTCGATTGACTTTGATAAAATGAGTCAGAGGAGTAGCGTTTTAATTCTGCTGAAACGGAGAGAGGAAGTGAGCACAGCTGATGTGTGAGAGTGCAGTCAGAGAATAGAGCAGCTCTATAGGCTTTCCTATCTCTCTCTTGCACACACACGCGCACACACTGCTATGCATGTACAGCACATATCCAGCCTGTGCAATAAAGAAATGCCAACTTTTCATAAAGTAAACAGACACACAAACTCCTTGGGTCCATTGGTTAAGTGAAAATGAGTCTTGGAGCGTTCAGGAGGCTGTTGGTTTTGTAAGGAAGTGATGCTTGTTTTGCAAGCGTCATGCATTCTGTAGCTGTTTGTAAATGACCCGCCAACCATATAACCATACTGTGCTGAATACATTTTATTTCTAGTCAGTATGCTTAAAAACATGTTTTGTTATTCTTAACATTTGACCAATGACAGTGTTCATTTTAAAATTAGTAGTAAATATCAATTGCTTGGTATTGTACCAAACTTTTCTGATTCTTGATATATCTCTAGCAGCTTATTTTAAAACTGCATGTAGACCATCTTCCTATTTTTCACCCTTACATCGCTTACATTAATGATTCAACAAAAACAATTCTAAAGGAAAAATCTAAAAGGCTTTAAGGTGACATCAGATTAAAGCAGAGCATGTTTAAATTATTGACACTTGGTAGTTTGTTGAGGTAGATGCAAGACTGTTAAGAGAAAGCACAATTAAGGTTTAGTTACGCCCCTATCTTTACGCTTTACACCCCCATCTTGTGTAATGCAAAATGCATAATGCAAAAACTCCTAAAGATAGTGGTCACAAGCTCTTTAAAGCTCATATAAGCTTGCTGTTAACTATGCTATGCAAGATGGGTGTTACACTGGAAAAGTGGTAGCTCAGTGGTTACAATTTCGAATTCTAATCTGACATGCCAGCTCCACGCCAGTGACCACTACCGGGACCTTGAACAAGTCCCTTAAGCCTAAGGGACTCACAAGTGTAATTGTAAGTTGGTCTGGATAAGGATGCCTGCCAAATGGCATAAAGGTAAATACAAATCGTGGAGGTGAGGTAGTTCCAACCAAAAACATGTTAGTGGGAATGCCCCAGATCAAACACTTATCACTAAAAATGAAATACAATAGTAGGTAAGATAAATTCCAATGTTTTTCCAACGTCATGCTGACAGTAGAACGTTTTTTGAAGGACTTGCCAGTTCAGCATGCATAAACTTAATAAACTCAGTATATGCAGATTGAATAAAGGGTTCATTCATAAAATACTTGTTACAGCTGTCGTTCGTAAATTCAAAATATCAGCTTTTAGTTTGAGGTTACAGTGGAAACAGCTTCACTAAATTGTTCACTAAATGTTAGTCAACAGTTTTTGAAATGACCACAGATTCTACACGGAGCCTGTCAGACTCGATACACGATACACTTTCTCTGTCACGTTGCTCTTTTTTCCCTTCTCCCCCACCCAGTCCTTATTGAGAGTTGTACTACTTTCATGAAGCCAGCAGCTGTGCGCAGTGAGATGACATCGAGTGTCTGTGTGATTTGATTGGAGGGCAAACGTTTCTATCAGCTAGAGCAAAAGGCCTCGCAGCAAGTCTGACTCAGTGTCACATCACTGTCAAGTTCTCTTTGCTTCAACCTCCCCACTGTGCAGGAGGCCGTTTTAGCTTGACATTGTTCCTCCATGGTCACTTTGGTCACTATAAACAACAAAACACTTTTTGGAAAAGCGTGTAAGACATTTATTTGGTCTCTGTTTTGGCTTTTGCTTTTTTTTTTTTTTTTTTTTTTTTTTAAGGTAAACTAACATCTTCAAATATTTTGAGGAAAAAAAACATACCTTGTTCTTGTAATCAACATGAGGAACTTATTGCAGAATATCTATTGGTGTTTGGGTTTAAATGTCTGTGATGGTCACTGTGGTATTACCTCCAGGCAGATGTGTGTAGATAAAAGGGGAACAGCTGTGACTTAACTTGGATAGAAGAATGTCTGTCATGTTTTCTAGAAATTGTCGAGCCATGTGATGTGCCTTGGCCAAGATGCCGTTTATCCTGCAGACAAAACGATCAATTCATTCACTCATCGTTTTTTTTCCCTAGTATATTTTATTTCTTATATTTATTCATTAATTTGATGTGGATATCCGGAGCCAGGAACATTGTTTGTTGCCATATGATTCAAATGTCAAGATTATTAACCCTTTTTAACCTCTTCAACTTGCTTTAGATAAAAGCCTATTCAAATAATCCCAGTGTACCAATGCAACCAGAAGCAGTTTCTCCAAAACAGGACCTGTTAAACTTAATGAATACTCGTGCGCCTGGAGGAAAGTGTACAACGTCCCACAGGAAGCTGTTAAACTAAAAGGCATTACGTTCCATTCCATTCTTCTTTTAAACTCCGTTCACACGCTGGATCCAGTGCTAACGGTTTACTCTAATGATGAGGTGATGAGTGTTGTCTCTTAGCCTTGGGAACTTTTCTGAAGTTCTTGAACTTGAGTGGTTTTATTGTTTTGAATGAGAGATGTGTGTGTAACACGTTATAATAATAACATTATAATAATATCTATATCTAATTATTATATATAATAATTGAGTTAATTTCACTCAAAATCTCTCTGAGTAAAAACATATTTGAATATTTATTTATATACTCTAGAAATTATTATTGTAATATTAATTTAAGTGTTACTTTTTTAGTGGTTGCTTCAATTGTTGTGAATGCGCAGCTAGTAGGCGAAATTCGTTCATCTCGTTCAGTGAAGTAGCAGATCAATGCGTGCTGCTCCTTATCTCTGCTTTGTGTTGGCGAATGACACACGTTTAAAAAATCAGTGCCGTTAAAGTGAATTTTCGTTAACTCGTTAATAACTTTGCCAGTCTTAGTCTAAACGCTTGTGAACGGAATTGAAGTTCAGTGACT
Organism: Kryptopterus vitreolus; assembly: GCA_030449085.1. Lineage (NCBI taxonomy): Eukaryota > Metazoa > Chordata > Actinopteri > Siluriformes > Siluridae > Kryptopterus > Kryptopterus vitreolus. The sequence goes on along the minus strand of JACRUU010000012.1, from coordinate 10,908,454 downwards.
TAAAGCTAGTTTGTGAGAGAGACAGTACAGCAAAATGCCACTAAACCAAGTCATGCCCGAGTGCCTCTTTTCTTTGAGGTCATGATTTATGTGGTAGAATGCATTGAACTTATTATCCAGAGAAAGATGTGCCATTGTTGTCCTCCCTGTAATTGTCTTTGATGTGTATTATGTTGGTCAACTGCAAGCCTAGACTTGTGCTCGTGGGCTTTCCAGCTCCATGGTGGTCATATGATTAGAGCACACCTGTGCATTATTCTGTGGAAACCCCAGCGGTATAAATTAGTCAGGACAGGGTGGTGCATGTGTGCATGTGCTGTGCTTCAGCTTTATTTTCAGCCCCCCCCCCCTCAACTCTCGCGTTTCTTGTTCAATACTGATTGAAACTCTCCAGTTCTTTTCCTCTGTTTATGCATTTGTTCATTCAGGTTTTCTGTGCTTTTAGGACCATGATTAGCACCGTGCCAGAGCGACACTTTTCTAAACAGCTGCCAACTTCACAGCCAGGCCATTTAACACCCCTTCCCCCTTCTTTTTTTTGGCCCATTCATCATTAAACCCACATCCTGTCTATTAAAGGATGCTAGTCTACACGGAAAGTGTCTGTCACAACCTCTCACATACACACATGCAAAATTGCACTTTGTTGTATGTGTAACATATTTAAACTACCAAGACTGCTGACTGCTGGTTGTTCTCACCACCCAAAGTTTTTATTTTTTGTTGTTTTGTTTTGTTTTGTTTTGTTTTGTTTTGTTTTGTTTTGTTTTGTTTTGTTTTGTTTTGTTTTGTTTTGTTTATTCCTTCCCGTTTACTGAATGGAGCAAAATCGGAACATTTCCTCTGAGCATGGTGTCAGGCTTCCCGTGATGAGAGCACTCTGTCTGCTGTCTGGAGTCCAGCAGGGCCTCGAGTGAGAGCAGACGGGCCCTTGCTAAATGTGCTGGAGAGATGTAAATTGCCAGGGTGTAGCTGTTGGGAGGGGGAGTGTCTATGGGTGTGTGTATGCATGCGAGTGTGCGTGCATGTGCGCATCAGCAAGGCCCACCTCTGTCGCAGTCAGCCTGCTGTGTGCTTACTTTTCTGTGCCAAAGCCTCCTGCTCTGCAACTGTGCTGCAAGGATAAGTCATTTTTCTCTGTGTTTCCTTTTTGTCTCTAATGTTTCCCCCTCCATCATTATTCCTCCCCTCCCCGACAAGCTTTCGCTTCTCTGACAAGTTCCCTTACTTCTGTTTGCTGCCTGCATGAACCCGTATATTCATCTGCTGGTCTCGTATTCCTTTTTTACCCCCCCTCTCCCTCTATCTCTCTCTCTCTCTCTCTCTCTCTCCCAGGCTGGAGTTCCTCCCAGTTTGTTGCTCCTCCTGGTCAATGCAAAGTTCTTACAGATTCCCCGTGTTGTCTACACTTTCATTGTCTCTTGTTTTCATCCCACTTTCTATCAATCCATCCATCTATCCATCTATCTGGCTTTCTGTTTACTTTGTTTGATCCCTAAGTAGTTACATCATAGCAAGTGCCGTCATTTGAGAACCAGCCAAAGAAAACGAGTGGATTTTAAATATCTGAATGTTGTTTGAAATTCTATGCTTTCATCAGGCGACCCTGAGCTGTGTGTTTATTTTATTTTATTTATTTATTTTGCCCCCCGTTTGTCGGAGAACGTGGCCACGTTTATTCAGTTTTTTAGTTATAAAAGCTGTTTTGTGCACTGATGACCTCCATGTCCTCTTCCTAGTTTCATGGGAAAAAGACAAAAGCTTTCAACCAGGATGTGGATAACCGTGGGTTCGGATTTCTACATTTTGGTACAAAAGTGGCACAATTGTTCTCTCCCCCTCCACTCTTCCAGTCCCTGTTGTCCCTTATTTAATACAGACATTCCTTTTGCTCCCCCCCTCTCACTCTATCCCTCTTTCTTTCCCCCCTGTCTCTGTCCTCCCTCTCTGAGTCCAGGGACCCCACTGTCTTCCCAGAGTTCACTGAATAGGCTGCGTCTGCTTGGCTTTGCACTCATCTATCCCAAACATCCATCATCAGCTCTGCCTTCTTTAGCATCTGGCCACAGCAATGCAGACTTTCTGTTGCAGCTCAGGTGCTCTGCTATGAACAGTAAATATAGAGTCAGGTGTCTCACCCAGGATCAGCTCCTGCAGTTATCTTCTACATTATCAAACTTCTTTGAGTTTGTTTGTGGTTTTTCTTGTTTGGAAGGAATGTTCATCTTTGAATTCCCAGGTTAGACATTGATTATTAGGGAATTTATTATATATTATATTTAATAAATTATATTTATTTTTCCAGCCATATGTGATCCTTCCCAAAACTGTTACTCCAAATTTAGTGGCGCACACATACATTAGATGTCTCTGGATATGGTAGCGAGTGAGATTCAGACCTGTTCCTGTGCTTAAAGGAAGCTCGCTGAAGACATGCTTTACATTGTTTGGAGTAGAAGATCCTGAGTGATATCGATGGCCTTCTCACCTTATATCACTACCTGACTTTACTATACAAGCACACTCTAAAATGGGTGGTGGTAGCTCATTGGTTAAGGCATTGAGCACTGGACCGGAAGATCGCAGGTTCAAATCCCAAAACCACCAAGCTGCCACTAGTGGACCCTTGAGCAAGGCCTTTAAACCTCAATTGCTCAGTTGTAAGTCGCTCTAGATAATGCTGTAAATGTAAAATCTAGTGGAGAATCGTTTTGGAATGGGATGTACGTAAAGAACATGAGAATCTTGTGTTCAGCCTGTTTCCAAACTTTACTCTCTATAGTGTATATTTTTACCGACTTGATTGTGACCTATGTCGATACTGTAAATACTGGTTCATTTTGACTGGTTTGGATTTTTATAACAGAGGCTATTTACATGGCTAGTTTTCTATATAACCTTCCTGTATCTGAACATAGATAAAGATATATACGGAAAACACGTCATCATGTTCAGGAGTGAACTGTATATAGGAATATATCAATGTGGAAGTGAAACCCGAATGATGAATTTCACATTCTTTAAAACAAATTAAGGATATGAAACACTAGAAGTTGATTCTCAGAATATTTCGTCTAGGTTAAGCGCTTTTAAGAAAAGGGGGGGGGGGAGGTCCGTCCTCCGTCCTCTAGTAGTGTCCCTCACAATTGTAATGAAGGCCTTTGAGACTGCGGAATTCCGTTTTCTCCCCCTTGTTTGTTTATTTGTTTCCTGTGCAGCAGCCCATTTAACTAATCCACCAAGCGCTTGTTTACTAAAAGAGGAAGAAGAGGAGGGGGGGGGGGTGCTGAAACAGAATTTGAACCGGAGGGGAGACGACAACGGAGGAGGGCCTGGTCTTCACACAGCGTCTCTATGGTAATCAGCAGGTGCCTCTGGCTGACGAGAAGAAGCGAGGGCTTTCTTACGAGCGTGAGAAACGGGGGCCGTGTCCTCTCTTCATCCTCCTTCCCCCCATTTTTTTTCCCTTTCCTGTAGCGGTGGCAGCGCCCACCCCAGTGGCAGTGGCAGAAAAAGGGAGAGAGAGAGGAAAAAAGGGGTGACTGCCAAAAAGCTTCATCCTCCCATCCAGCTGCAGGGGAGAATGAAAAAAGGAGGCCAACAAAAGAGGGGAAGAAAGGAGAGACAGAGCAGGGAGAGAGGGTCGGAGGCGGAGGCTGAGCGTTTGTGTGTGTGTGTGTGTGTGTGTGTGGGTCGCCCAGACCATAGACGTGGTGGGGGACGGCGTTGATGGGGTTCCGCTAATGTAGGACTCATTGAAATGCTGGGTGCAGTGGTGGCTGGCACAGCTGCAGGATGCCAGTGTCAAGAGAGAGAGAGAGAGAGAGAGAGAGAGAGCGAAAAAAAGGAAAAAAGACAAGGAGAGAGTGAAGGAGAGCGGGAGAAGGGGGTGACCAAGGAAAAAGAAAACAAAAGCACCCCATTCCCAGTTTTTAAAAGTTTTAATTCCCTTAATCCTCCACCTTACTGCCTGCCCCTATTTTTCCTCCCATCACGCTCCCCTTTTTTTCCTTTCCCTCCTCCTCTGTTTCTCTCTCTCTCTCTCTCTCTCTCTCTCTCTCTCTCTCTCTCTCTCACACACACACACACACACACAGAGTCACTACTTCTCCCCTTTTGGCCACTAGCACTAAAGGGTCTTCTCACTCTCTCATATAGCCTTACTCTCTCACACGTCTCTTTCTGTTTCCTGCTATCTGAAGTGTATCATATCTTAATCGCTTTCTTTTTCTGCATTGTCTCTTTTTTTGTAACTCTCTGTGCCTCTACCCATCTGTCTGTCTGTCTGTCTCTCACTCTCTCTCTCACTCTCTTGGCCTCTGTCTAATTTTCTCTCAGGTTTATGTCTCATTCTCATTATATCTCATTTGGTCTGTCTCTGACATTCAGTTTCAAAGTGGGTGTTCAAAGTGTTCAAAACGATTAATGTGCAAAATAAACACGGACTGGAAGACGAAGAGACGATTAATGAACAGATGCATTGCAGAATAGATATTAATCAAGCGATATTAGAATAGAATTTTAATAGAATTAGATTGGAATAAGCAAGTGGTGACTTGTGTTCCTGTTTAATTAATAATGAAAGAGTGCAGGTGCGTAATGCACACTTCCTTTGTGTTCCCCTAAACACGGCTCACTTCTGAAATATGGTTTTTTTGTGTACCTGCCTCTCACTCTCTCTGTAGCTGTAACTTGTTTTCTTTTGCGCTGTCTACAGACTTATCTTAGCCCTACTTTTAGCTTCATATATTTCACTTTCATGACCATTGATACCTCTCACCTTTTTTTGTGTGTTGCACTGCTGTGTTTCCTTGATTGGGCAGTTTGTTATTCATTTATATTTAGTCACTCTTTTCCTATTTTTCAGTCTCTCTTTTATTTCAGCCGTCTGTAAGCACTTTTTGTTGAGCTTCTAACCGTTCTCTGGCAAAGCCTTCTATCGCTTCTACACTAATACATCCTTTTGCCCATTTGCTTGTTGGTGTCATTTCTTTCCGGTTGTTTTCAACCAATATAATGCCACCACTTAATTTAAACATGGCTCGCCAGAAAATAACTTACAAAAATAGCACGAAACCAAAAAAGGAGAGATTGTCAGTCCCTCCCCCCAATAACCTGTCAGCCAGGTGACCCTGTGTTATGAGAACCCTACTGTAGAAATAAGAGATGCTTCTGTGGCGCTGAACATCACTGGAAACCCCTCGACGTGAATTCCCGCACCAGTAAACGGAGCCGTCAGCTGTAACTCCACAGTGACACATCTGTACTCAGCAACTTCTAACACCTGATAGTCGAACAGCTCGGGTTTCTGTCCAGTCCATCAGTCCAGTTTGAAAGAAAAGGGTTTAGAGTGCTGCATAAGCAGTTGCGTCTGATGATGTTCGAATATCTTGCTGAGTCGGCTCGTACATCTTGAAGGTTTTTTTTTTTTGGTGACGCTCCTGGATGTTTAAGCTAGGTGTAGCCGGCTACACAAACCGCGCATCCGAGGTTTTGTCGAGGGTGTAGTCGAAGAGGGAAGAAATGTTCGAGGATGTTTATTTGTGTGATAGGTGATGTTTAGAGAGCCTGAGAGAGCGAGAGCAAAAGAGAGAGAGAGAGAGAGAGAGAGAGAGAGAGAGAGAGAGAGAGAGAGAGAGAGAGAGAGAGAGAGAGAGGGAGGACGTGTTTGTGAGCAGAAATACTGCTTTTAGTGCTGCTTAGGCATTGCAGCAGTTGTCAGATAGAGATGAATTGCTCGTGTGTGTGTGTGTGTGTGTGTGTGTGTGTGTGTGTGTGTGTGTGTGTGTGTGTGTCAGAAGTAAGTTGTCAGATAGAGATGAATTCTCTTTTGAGTGCTAGAATCTTGCTCTTCATTATATTCCACTTTAGCATCCCTGAGCTCTGCAGCTGTTCTGCATGTATAAGCACTCTATCAGGACCTGACAGGTCCATACGCACACACACACACACACACACACACACACAGTCATTTATCTCCAATTTATCTCTATCTGACAACAGCTGTAAAATCAGCAGATCTATGCATGTACGGTTTATTGCCGTAAAGGCGCGCACACAAACCTTTGCTCCGCGTCACATGTGTCTCTGTGACGGGCTCTAAACGCCACTTCATAATCATCTTCGTGCAAACACAGCATGTTCCTAAAATGTGTGTGAGACCTAAACAGTGTAGTGTGGTCGTCCCTGGGCTGCAGCAGCGGCTGATCAGAGCGTCCCGATAACGCCACACCAAGCACGGTGCTCTCACTCGACTTACTGTCTTCCTTGCAGGCGATATCCTGTTTGCGTCAACCCCTGATTAGTAGATGCTACAGTCTATTGTGCCGGCGTAGGTAGATCACGGACATCGGTAATATCACGTGATCTGTGAGGTGTAGTGTCTCGCTCTCGCTATCTAATTCTATCGCTCGCTCGACTCCCAGGTGACATGTTTTGAGAGTGTGCAGGCGTTCACTGAATGTGGAACTGTTGTGCGATGTGTGTATTGTTACAGGAGTGTTTACGTTGTATTCCTAGAATGTTATTCGCATTCTTGGAAGTAGATCCTTATTTATATTTGGTTCTTGCTGTCTGTAAACTTTTTAATTAACCTTTTCTGAAGGTTGATGCATATTAGATCAGGCTCTGCATCTCTGTCTTTAATTAATATAAAGATAACAACAAATAATATAGAAGTCAGACAAACAAGGGAAATCCAAAAATGATTAAAACACATCCTTTTTGTCTCTATCTTGAATTCTTTCATTCTTCCTTCCTTTATCCCTTCTGTATTTTCATTAGCTCAGGGGTTAAGGCGTGCTGGGTTTACTGATGGCCCTAGTATCACAAAGCTGCCACTCTTGGGCCCTTGAGCAAGGCCCTTAACTGTCTGTGCTCCTGTGCTGTATCATGGCTGACCCTGCACTCTGAAATTACACTAGTTTCCAAACTACAATCTGGGATATGGGGAGAAACAATTTCACTGCGCTGTAGTGTATATTTAACAAATAAAGGCTAATCTGTTTCATTTTCTTTCATTCTGTCTTTCCTTTTTTTTCCCCCCAGTCTGTCTGCCCGACACATTTTTCTTCCTTCCGTTCACCTATGCAGTCTCTTCCACACTTTCCTCCCTCGGTTCCTGACTGAGAATGGCTGTGGCTGGAAATCTCTCCGTGATGGAGCATTTCTGTCTTTGCTTAGAAGTCCCCGTAGATTCCGTAGCTGTTTTTCTCTTGTTAAACAGTTACCCTGTAAACAAACTGATATAACTTCTCTATCACACAGTCACCAGATGTTTTAACGCCATCATCTAATCAACCAAAGCAACAAACCTACTTCCTACTGACTTTGACAGAAGCAAACTTTTGTATTTGCACACAACGCCCTTTACTTGGAGTTTTCACTTTATATTCCCTGAATGCTGTGCCCTGTCTTGCTTAATATTAAATGATGCAAGATAATCTATCCAGAATGAAGATGTGAAAACAAAACTGAGCAAAATATAGAGTACAGTAAAGCACAAAAACACCTAAAGACATTTAATCACTTCGAGCGAAAATAGCGATGATTTAATTCTAATAAAGGTAATTACAATGTTATATTTTGTGTGTGTGTGTGTGTGTGTGTGTGTGTGTGTGTGTGTGTGTGTGTGTGTGTGTGTGTGTGTGTGTGTGTGTGTGTGTGTGTGTGTGTGTGTGTATATGTCTCTATATATATATATATATATATATATATATATATATATATATATATATATATATATATATATATATATATATATATATATATGGGCCACTATAAATGATGGTTTTTGTTTTTTTTGTTTTCTTTTACACAACTTATGTCAAGTGTTCTGGAATAATACGAAAAAAAACTCCCAGTACTTCCTGATTTGCAGTCCTCCGCCCACGTGCTTGGTGACATTTTATTCTCCTCCACGCCGTTATTGTGACCTCACCCTGAGACCCAAACATGGTCTCAAACACATTCGCAACCTATACACTTCGTTCCTTGTTTACTGTCTCTATACAAGAAACAGGAGGCGAGTGTGAAAAAAAGTGGAAGCAGTGTGGGTGAAAAAAGAGGAAGAGTTGTTAAAAAAAAAAAAAAAAAAAAAGGAACTATGGGTGGATGTGGTGGCTTGTGTGTGGCTGTGTGTGTGTGTGTGTGTGTGTGTTGTTTTGTGTGTGTGTGTGTGTGTGTGTGTTGTGTGTGTGTGTGTGTGTGTGTGTGTGTGTGTGTGTGTGTGAGGGGCGAATTCGCAGAAGTGATTTTATTAGAAGTTGGCTGATGTGAAAGGGAAGGTTAAAGAGACCAGCAGACGGTCATGGGGATGTGGTGCTGAACATTGGAGTAGCACACACAAGCCGCTAGTACTGTTGCACTTTGACTCTTGGTGGTAACTTGTACATGTTCCATATTAAATCATATTTTTTTCCCCCCAATCAAAATTGTTTATTTTTGGCACTGGTAGGTTGGTTGTAGATTTGATGAAATATTTTCACCAAATATTGAATACAGTAAACCTGTTTTTGAGCAACTTTGAGCATTTTTCACTCTTTCTTTTTTCTTTTGAAAATCATAAATGAATGTACACAACATACACTGTCTTTATTCCTTTTTAACTTTTCAAATATATTGTGGATTTTTTTTTAGCAGATTCATGTGACTGTTTAAGCATATATAGTTGCTGTCTTAATATCAGGGGTCACCAATGCAGTGCTCGTGGGCACTAGGTCGCCCCAAATAAGTAGCACATAAGTAGCTCTCAGGCCTGTTCTACAAACTGCACAAATCATCAGTGAGATTCATCTAAAATTAAAAATGTAGTTAACTCATTGTTGATATTTATTGTGAGATCATTAACATTTCTTAACATGGATAAATCAGTATCATTAATCATTAATAATAATATAACTAAAGACAACTTTATTTCTGAGGAGTGTGTCAAACTTGTAGCTCTTTAACTCGGTATCCATGAAGTAGCTCAAAAAGGTTGGTGATCCCTCCTTAATGTCTAGTGCATTATTCTAATAGTCATTATAGATTAATTGAACTTTATGTTGTTGTGGAAAAACGGGAATCGACATTATGATTGCACCTTGGTTTGGTACAGTGAGCTTCTGTGCATCTCCACCTCCCACCCTGCATTACATTTGCAAAATATGAAATACAACATGGTGGCGCTCTGGCAAATCCGATGAGCTCGTTTCCGAGAGGGGCGCGGTTTCTTCAGTCGTATGGAAATGATTCCGGTCTGCAACTTCAGACGTTCAACAATCCAAAGCCTGCTGTAATATTTGTCTAAAGTTTGTGACAACTAAAGGAAGTAAAGGACTAATTTATTCCAGCACCTCAAACAAACCCGTTGTTGAGAGAGGAGGTGTGTGTGGGGCTGCAGGATAAACATAACACCACAAAAAACACCAGATAAAAACAGGTAAAAAATAGCAGACACATTTTCCTTCTGTATCCAAAATTGGAGATTCAATTTCCCCTTCTCTATTAATACCTAATACATTATTATATTAGATTATAATGTGTGAATAAAATTCACTTTCCACACTGGAAATTGTATTTGGAAACAAAATTTATTTCTGAAGAAAATAAATAAAACATTTTCAGACTAGTGTTTTTGAGTTTCTGACCTTGGTCATTGGTAAAGTTTTTGATATTTATCTGAAATTAAGGAGCATGGATACTACTGGAAATAACATTTCAAGCGTTTAACCTCAAAATAATCCTGTTACTCATCATTAGTCTTTTATTTTTGATCACGTTCTGCATCCTGCATTTCAATTTCCGCCTGCAAACACACAATTATTAGCAATAATTTGAACCTGTTTTCTAAAACCTGTGCAGATAATCAAAGTGTAAACAACTATTATTCATTTTATTTATTGGATAGACATTCCGGCTCTGATCAGTTTGCTATGTTCTCTTATTGTTCTGATTATTAGCACATTTAATGGATAAATCACTTTCCCAGTTCGATTGCTTTCATCCACCTCAAACACGCACCCTGAGAGCTGCAGAGTGTTTATATTCTCACTACTGACACCTGTGCTAGTGTGTACTGACTGGTGAACCTCTTTCCTTCTACATGGTGTTGTCTTTTAGTGTCCTTCTGCACTATGATGTGCAGTTTTCTGATTTGACCGAAGGAACAACAATCATGGCACCAGTGTTTGAGCTTTCACAAAGTCAGCATGTAACCCATTCCATAAATTCTGGCCATACTCGTTCACCCAAAATCTGGGTCCGTTTTCCTGATAATTCATAATAAGTCTGCTTTTTACACTTCTTTTAACTCTATAGGAATTAATTACAAAATACAACCATATCTCATCAGTATTAATACAAACATTGAGGCTTTTTTGCATTAAATAACACTTTCACTTGTATAGACCATACTTGTGCTCAGTTTTAATTGAGAATGCTGTAAACAAGCCAATACTGCATTCGTTCAAGAAGGATGTATACCAGCATTTATCAGTTATTAAAGTGAAACGCTGGCGATAACAGCAACGTGAGCAGAGAAATGAATGTGTCAGCAGTTGACTGTTAATTGGAATGGTAAACGGACATGCTTGAGAGCGCGGCACGCTTGCATGAGGAATTCCAACTTTTTATATTCTCTTTTACATTACTGCATCTTCAGTACTAAAGAAATGTGATCCTGGTGAGGATACATAGCAATTATAAGATTCCCTCGGGAAACAACACAGGATCTGTAAGACTTATTGCACATTACGCACTTTCCATTAAATTTTAATTTTCAATTGAACTGACATCCAATAAATAACCTCGACTATAAACTTTTGTTGAATGCTTTTTTTTTTTGAGTGACATGAGTATTGTAGATGGTATTTTACAGCAAGGTCGACATTTTTTTTAAGATTTCTATAACCGTAAGTTATCAACGGTTATACCGACTAATAGCCATCAACAAGGAAATGTTTACAGTCTTTTTGCTTGAGAAAATGCATCACTAGGGGAGACGACAAACATTAAGCAAATACCTGTAAAGACACTTCACACCGAACACGGGTGAAAGAAATGCACTTTCTCTGAAAAGAGTCTTCAAGTGGTGTATAATTTGTGTTCATTTTTCCATCCAGCCAGCAGGGAAGTGAACGCTCACTAAGACCCTGTACACCTTTTGACACCTTCACTTGGACCCAGACTGCAGACATTAGCTTTGGTTATGAACCAATAATATGTAGGCTTTTTGGAACCAAGTTCAGCTTGATATAAACAGTAGCCTGAACCTTCAATAAGACTAGTCAGGCATTTGACCTTGCTGTGACGTGACTTTCTTTCTTTTTTTTTTTATTGAATAATTTTTGCGTGTTAAATCTCATCAACTCTTAACTTACTCCTGAGCAGGCAACTTTTAAGGGTCTCTGTGTCAACTCATGACCTTCTGATCCAAACGTCAACACACGAACCACATCCCCTCACATCAGTACCTGACTTTTCGATGCCCGTGTGGCCGAATAAGCACAACAAACCAATCACAGTTGAAACTACCAGCTGAAACACAAAGTCTCTATACATACATATAGTTGAAAGTGAAAGAGCCAAATGTGTGACCTCTCCTGAGGGCTACAATGTGCGTATTTATTTGTTGGATGCCAGCCTGGCTGACGCACAGCACCCACCCCAACCGGCATGTGTCGGCTGCTCCGTGTGCTCATCGGCCCTGATGACGAGCAGTGCCACCCACTGAGGCAGTCATAACATAGTCAGGAGCTATTTCATGTGCGCACACACACTCACAATCAGAGCTCTGAGTCCTTATACACCCATACAATTACACATCTTTACACACAGTCAGTAGTTAGTGGCTGTTATTCTTCTGACCTGGTCTGAGTTGTAAAGAACATTTTGACTACCATGCGTTCAGTAAAAAAAATGCCTGAGTGATCCTGTTTCCCTCTCCCTCTCGGTTTATCTCTCTCAGGTTCTCTCTGTTACCAGCACTATGGCCATGATGTGACTGCATTGTTGACATGCTGTTCCTGTGCTCACTTGGCAGCTAAACAGCTTTGGAAAAGAGAGCAAGAGAGAGAGAGAGAGAGAGAGAGAGAGAGGAAGATGTAGTATTGAAGGTGTATCCTATGGCTAAAAGTGGTACATGCATGGTTGTGTAGGATGTCCTTGTAGCTTTAGTGTTCCAGCAGGACAGCACCCCTGTGCTCCATCAAGACAAAGTTTGTCACGATCGGTGTGCGCAAGAACTTAAGTGGTTCGAACAGAGCTTTGACCTTGACTTAACACATTTAGGATGAACTGAAGTACTGACTCAGCATGTGATGTCACTTCTGCTCTTGTGGCTGAATTCATCACAAGCACACTCCATGATCATGATCTAAAACTGAAGATTATAACAACAGTAAGCACTTTTGCAAAATGTTGCTCTTTAAAATCATCAACGTTTCTCTAATTTTTGTGAATATTTTTCACCTTGTAGTATAAGTGACTGAGCCTGATTGGTTTTCTCGACAAAGCTACAAACAATAACCCGGCTTGTGGTTCTAAATTGTTCTAAACAGACGATGTACTGTCATTTCTTAAATCACATCACGTTACTTTCTGGTTTTATCAGAAATAAAATTTGCAAATTTGCAATCAATCAATTTAGACGAATCCTTAGAACAGTCAGAGATCACTAAAACTTTTACCCAAACATTTAACAATAAACATTTCCCAGTTTGTTTGTAGCTTTTTGATTAGGTTTTGACAAAATACTCAAATACAGTATATGGATAAATGTGTGTGGACACCTAACCATAGAAATCTCTATGTGCCTTTTGGACATCCTGTTCCACAATTAGTCCCCATTTGATGTTAGAAAAAACTTCCTTTTTGTGAAAGGATTTTCCACTTGATTTTTGGAGTGTTTGTGGAGATTTGTTCTCATTCCACCACAAAGGATTTAGTAGAATCTGATTTTAACGCATGTAACACATATCTTCATGGTGCTCGCTTTGTACACAGGAGAAATGTCATGCTGGTGCAGGTTTAGATTTCTTAGTTCAAATGGAGGAGGGATTTAAAGCTACTGTATCCAAGGACAACCAATGTTATGTTAACACTTTGTGGAAGAACCAGATATGGCGAAAAGGTCAGGTGTCCCAATACATTTGCCCATATAGTGTGTGTATATAAGTATACCAGTATTAAGTGTAAAAAAAAAAGGCGTACTGTAAATTGGTGTGATTAAAAGTTAAAGCAGAAAGATGTAAGAAAGATTCCACAAAGGAGGATAAGCACTGTTACATCACTGCATCGAAGCTGGAACACATGAAATGTTCCAGATTATTCTTTGGGGAAAAAATTATTCAGTCACAGTTTCTTTTGTAACTGTGAAAATGAAAATCATTTCAGCTGCTGTTCCATGATGAGCGAAAGGCCTAAGCTACAAATGAAACCAGGCATATATATATACCATTACATTCGTAAAGTACCCTTTTAAGCTTTACTTAAGCTAAAACCTAATCATGTCCTCTCTTTTTGTCGCATGGCAAACGAACAATGAGAGAATTGAGGAGCAGGCCTCTTTTCCCTCTTCTCAACCCCTCAGAGTTGCGACAGCATCGACGATCCTCTTGCAAAGTGTCTTTTGATTGCCGAACCTCCTCACTTTGCAGAATGGCGACAAAGCGGGAGTTCTTCCGCTTTCCGGTGGCGTGATGAAAAATGACAACAGCCGTAATAACATATTGGACATCTGGTGCAAAAAATCGTGTGCAGATCTGGGAGGTGGATGTTTTCCAACACGTCCCAGTACACTTCCAGTTGTGAGTCAGGAAGATGTGTTTTGTTCAGTGTGTGTGTATCTGTATGTGTAAAAAAAAAAATATATATATATATATATATATATTATATATATATATATATATTAAATTATATATATATATACACACACACACACACACACACACACAACATTTATTATTTATTTTATTTTATTTTAGCAAACAGTTTATTATTGATTGAGAGTGAGTGAAATGTGATGTTGTATTGACAGGGAGGATATTGGTTGCATTAGCTGATGAATTGTGATTGCACTCCAGCGCATGGGAGTTCAGGCTCGACTGTGTGTTCAGTTCTATGACAGGTCCGTCACAGTGGGAACATATCAGCGCTCAGTGGATGGCAGAGAGGCAGCAGTTTGCTGTGGCAGCTCTGACTGATTCTGCATGCCTCAGAACTGAAGCGCCAGGAGTAAATGGGCCAATTAAGGACAGCTTGCTCAGCCTCTGCATGGGGTTAATACCACTCTGCCGTAATTAAAAATGAATTCAGATTTTCTGTCCTGGAAAACTATTTCATTCCAACTTTTTATTCAGTAAGACGTTGCAGATGCTTCACTTGGACTTTTTTTTCTCCCCCAAACACATAAGCTTTCTTTCCTATTTTTTAATTGAAGAACATCTGGCACACGTTCTCCTTCTGGTTTTCAACAGAAATAAGGGTTTACTGGTAAGTGGTAGATAGTTTGAGGTTTGAGGTTTAAAAAGGGGAGATGGGATTTTTGTATTCTATCATTGTAACTGCACAATAAATTTGTGTGGCAGTGATGGTGGTTATTACTTTGTAGGGACCAAATGTCCCACAATGATCGGGATATCTGTCTTATATAACCTTGTTGGGACATTTGTGTGGTCCAAGTGGAAAACTGGTTTTCTTTAAAAAAACAAAAAAAACAACAACTGTAGTTTAGTTTTAGACATAGATTTGGTTTAACCATTATTAAGTTCTTTAACAATAGTTTCAGGAATTGTCTTACTACAATATAAACGTATAGACTACTGACCATTTCATAATCCATTTAATCGGATAAAAAGTACTTTTTCTTTCTTCAATAGCAATACTGGATAAAGAGAAAAAAGATGAGTCTCTTAAAATGAACAAGTGATTTTTTTTAGTTTGTTTTGTTAGAAAGATTTGCATTTTATTGCTGAAATTGCATACAAGTATATCGCTAAAAGCTAGTGTATTTAATATATAATATTTAATGATCACAGAGTGAAAGGCCTTGTTTTGAACAATGTCATAGCTGTTTAAATGAACTTGTTATTCAGTCAACAACAGTGGCTATCAGAGGGAAGAAGAAATGCCTCGCACATTATTCATAACTTATGTATGGGAGCATTTCCTTACTGCAACTTTTCTCCTTATGAATGGAAAGGAAATGTTATTGCTTTGTTGATGATCTGAAGAAACCATCCTATCTGTGATTCAAATACCGTAATGTGATCCGCGAGTGTTTTTTTTTCTCCAGCTGACAAATAAAAAAAATCGTTTTCCCACACTGTACAGTGTTTTCATGTTTTAGTTTGAATTGATCCAAAACCTTCCTCCAGATATGCATTCTGCACCCTCCTCTAACTGTCCACTGCACTCCATGTTAAGCAGGGTGATGCAACAATAATGGTCCGTGGGAAGCAATGCTGCGTTGAATAGACTAAATGCATCATCACTTTAATTTGCCTCGATGAATTTTGGTAAATAGATTTACTCGAAAATATGTATATTGTTGGGTGGGTTTGTGTGTACTGTACATACCTCCTGTGTGTTCACGCCCCCTGTGCTGAGAAACACTGGGGAGTCATAGCCAGAAACAAAAGGAAGAGGGAAGAGAAAACACTGTTATTAGAAACTTTAGAAAAAAATGCACCGGTGAGGTCAAAAAGTCATGGAAGTCATTGAAAAGTCATGGTGCTGTAACAGTGTGATTATACACAGAGACAAACCATAGCAACAGCACTTGTCTGCACTACCCAATTCTTCTTTTCAGAATAAGACTTTGATGTAATTCACTACAATGCAGTAATATAACCTATGTATAACTCTCCCTCTGCAGGAGAGTACATAAAGACATGGAGGCCGAGGTATTTCTTGCTGAAGAATGATGGTACGTTTATTGGCTATAAGGAGCGGCCCCAGGACGTGGACCAGCTAGAGACGCCGCTCAATAACTTCTCTGTGGCACGTGAGTATCTCATTCTAAAGCTTTAATAGGTGGATATTGACGACCCAGAGAACTTGCGGACTTCCGTTGAAAGTCTTTTTGTAAGAGTTCCAGCCCTTCGTTCTCCGTTTCACTTTCCCCTTTTTGAACTCAGCCGAGCATCACCCCTCCATCGCTGCCAAAAGCCGCTTAAATGATTGAACAGGCTAATTAGACAGCCATATTGTTTGTTAAAGGAAATGCTTCCACACTGACACTCGTGAGTTATAACGGTTATTAAGTGCCTTATTCTCATTATTTATCTCTGCTCTGCTCCAAAGCAGCAGCAGCATCAGCAGCAGTCGTCCCTGGCGTCAGAAGCAGTCAGTCGTGTAACAGCAATGATGTTGGTGTACACCGATGACACGGTGCAAAGCATTCTGGGCTGTTGATGAGCCCTGCTGGAGCGCAGTGGTGGCCTCCACTCAAGTCCTCCATCTCCTCGACAGGCCTCTTATGTCGCGCCCCCCTCCCTCATCTCCTGCCCCAAATGGCTGTGTGCTACAGCTTCCTTTTCCACATATGGCTCCTGATGCGACTGCGTTCCACTGCCATTGTGCTTTGTGACTTCGGAAAGCACAAGTCATGATAATTTTGTGTAGTTGCTGCTGCTTATTTTTGTTTCATCGCTAAAAAAGACGTGGGTGTTTGCTATTTAACTGCTGATGTACAATTCTCTGACTTTTTTCAACGTAAGCACAGAGAGCAAAAAGGTGTTGATTTCTAACCATCTCCACAAATCTATATGTTAAACATAGTATAAACCCAGTGTGATGTTTATATTTGTTAATTATTAATATAATTTATATTGTCAACAGGAAATCTTTTTTATGAAGTAAAAAAATAAGACGTTCTGTCTTTTTCTGTCCATTTACAACACAAAAATATACATATATTTTATTTTATTCTTTTAAAATTAATTTCTTGTTAATTCATTACCACTGTTATACGGAAGCACATTGCATTCACAAAAGAAAAATGTGCTCCCATAATACAGATTTGTGAATGCAATGGGCTTCCATAAGGATACATATGGCGTTATAGGGTAATATAGTGAGGAGCTCATACCTGTTGTGAATGCGCAGCTAGTAGGCGTAATTCTGGGGAATTTAGAAAGCGTGAGTGGGTGCACTGAAATTTCTTTATTCATTTGTTCTTTTTTGTTCTTTGTTTTCCGGGTTTCGCTCATTTGCCAACACAAACAGAGTGAAGGAGTAGTAATGCACATAGTAATGCACACCTTAGTAAAATTAAAAGTGTGTTGATATATTTATTTAAAATCTATTTATAACATTATCTCACCAAGGTTGAAACTGCATCACCGTTTTAATATTAAAGGACCTTAAAAAACAGCTGCAGTCCCATGATGCACCTGTTCCGCTGCAGCGTAACTGGGAAACTCTTCTACCATGTGTGTTTTAATGCAGTACTGGGGATGAATGGAGATTAATGACCGTCACCAAGTCTTTCTCGCCTCTCATTTATTTCTCTCTGCATCTGTCTCTCACACACTCTCTCGCTCTACCTTGCCCTCTTGCTCATTCGCTCACTCCCTGGTGCACTTCTCTGTGTTGTGTCCAGAATGTCAGCTGATGAAGACGGAGAGGCCGAAGCCCAACACATTCATTATCCGTTGCCTGCAGTGGACCACTGTTATTGAGCGCACGTTCCACGTGGAGACCCCAGAAGAACGGTCAGTCTTGCTGACACACACTCACTATGGCACTTTTCTAATTCTATACAGATATATTATCTGGATATAAGGAATGTGCCTATTCACAAGACGCACCTTTACATAATGTATCTGTTTTATAAATATCTGGGTTAATGTGGAGTTATATTTATCATACATTATTGTAATTTTGTGCTAATATCTCATGATATGATTCATAGAAAAAACAAAACCCATATTATTATAGATCTGTTAAGCAGATAAATGACACTTCGGTGCCAGATGTCGGTGCTGAGGAGTTTTGTGTATTAATGAATAACTGCTTTTCATAAAGGTTTATTTTAACTTTGATTGCTTTATTGATGAACCGGTGTTTTAAGTTAACCAGTGCTTTGGTTAACTTCTCTTTCCTACAGTGAGGAATGGACAAAAGCCATTCAGGTTGTGGCTGATAGTCTGCAGAAACAGGAGGAGGAGATGATGGATTCTTCTCCCGACCCCATGGACATGGAGATGTACTTAACCAAACCTCGGCACAAAGTGGTACGATCCGCTTCCGCATCAATTGTTTTTTACTCTCACACTAAGGGAACGAGTATTTTTCTGTCCTACCCTTGTCTTGGTGTTTATCTCAAAAAACTATAGCTAGGTAATATAGTGACTGTAATTTCGGTACATTTGTGAACTAAGAGTTCATAGCTGAATATTTTGTCTGTTTGTCAGGTTTTAAATGAAAACTGTAATCAGCCTAACAATATAAATGTTCTCTTTCATTCCCCCATGAGCTTCACAAAATACCTGCTCAGGTTGCATGGTGGGAGGATTTCAGAAGCGTTATTGCTAAATATAGAGACCATGAGGAATGACTGAGGAAAATAATTTCATTGCTGAATATTTGTTGCTAAATAAAGGAATATTATAGGCATTACTGGAGCAATAAGGCTTTTCCCATATGGGTCATCTAACCAGTGGAGATGATGATGGTGTGTGTATGTGTATAATTAATACATTTTTATGTGGGCACTCCTTTTCTAAGAGTCCAGCTGGCTAGTATTATTGTGGTAGGTGAAGTCCTCTGAGTAATGGCAACTTATGGGATGTGGTGATGATAGGCCATTTTAAAAAAACATTCACATCATGCTCTCACTAAATCACCCATAGAAGTGGATCTTCCAGCAGATAAACTTGGCCATTCTGAGGTCAAATGTGTACCTCTTGCAAGCAGATTAACTCATGAGGGATAGGGGCCAAATGTGCAATATGAGGATGGTGCTGTTGTGTAAATAAATAAATTATTGTTCTGAACTTGTTTGTTGACACGTTCACGTTCTTCTATTTGTGTGCCGTTTCAGACTATGCATGACTTTGAATACCTCAAACTCCTTGGGAAAGGCACTTTTGGCAAAGTCATCCTGGTGAAGGAGAAGGCCACAGGAAAATATTACGCCATGAAAATCCTTAAGAAAGAAGTAATTGTAGCAAAAGTAAGTAATGGGGATGTGATGCGACACTGGTCAATTATGTGTTACTTGTCGATTATGTGTGTGTCTTTGCATAAATGAATGGGTCCAAAAAATTTGACCTTTTGGTCTTAAAATACAACCTAACAACAAGGAAATGAGCAAGAATGGAAGAACAAAAGGTAACTTAGTGTGGCATCATTTTTTTCCTCTTGGATTTTGTATAGCATTTTGTGTAACCATGTGGACAGAACGAAGAATCATTGTAGTTCCAGTCAATGGATAATCTCTTCAAACTGTTGATGAGTAGATGAACAATGTTTTCTAGTCAGTTTTTGTTTGATTTGAAACCAAGGGCTCACATCTGGATTAACAAGGCCAGAACACGGGTCTGATAAATTTGTTCTCAAGCGCTTCTTGGTGACCTGTGGGTAGGAGTATTGTCTGGTTGAAAAATAACATCTGGATCACTTTTTTTTTGAGAAGCCTTTGCAATCATCTCCCGTATTGAAGCAGCTCAGCAGTACCAACAGCAAGGTCTTCTAAAAACCTCACATTTTCTGTGTAATAGCGTAGTAGCGATGCAGCAATTATTTTATTCCTTACCAGATCCTGTCATACAACTTGCATCCTGATTTAATGCTCCACACAACTCTGCTGAGCAAACGTCAAACTTTCTATACTTTGCCAAAAAACCTCAGGAGTGCATTTGTTTCATTTCTGCTCATTTTCTGACCAGTGATTTGTTGTTGGCTTATTATTTTGCCATTTGGGCCCTTTTTTTAAACTTGTGACTGGTTTAAGTTTGTGAGTTTGTTTGTATGTTTGTGTGTGGGTGTGTGTGTGGGTGTGTGTGTGTGAGAGAGAGCGAGAGATTCCATATAATTCAAATACACTAAAGCTCTTTGTAATCTGTCTCTCAGGATGAAGTGGCTCACACACTCACAGAAAACCGCGTCCTCCAGAATTCTAAGCATCCTTTCTTGACGGTGAGGGAATCACACAAACACACACACACACGTGCACACACACACACACGTGCACACACACACACACACACACACACACACACACACACACCACACACACACACACACACACACACACCATTTAAATAACATTTCTTTTCCAGGCTGTACATTTCCATTGGTTCTCTTCTTACACTTTAATTCTACTATAAAACTCGACCCAACTATTTTCAAAAATTTGTCTTTTTACTCCTTTGAAGAGACGATGCTTGGGGGGGGGAAACAATTCTGATGTGGAACGTGTTCAGAATCTGTAAAAGAAATAATAAGAACTCAAAAATAAGCAGGACAGTAAAATAGAATATTTTTACTAACAAAATCTGAACTTTTTTTTTAACGCATTAAAAGGGAGACAATTTGAGTTTTTTCTGCGCTGAAAGTTTTGAACTTTCATAAAAAAGCATAAGGGGTCGCAAAGAGCATAAAGAACTTTGTCTGCTCTCTTCTTGCAGCCATCATCCAAGAGAGCAAGACTTAAAACACTAATAGTTTTCTGAATGGAACAACAAAAAATAGAAAGTACAAATTGCACCATATTGATGAGACATGAGTGACCAGATGTATGCGAAGGAGATTGTGTGTGTGTGTGTGTGTGTGTGTGTGTGTGTGTGTGTGTGTGTGTGTGTATGTGTGTATGTGTGTATGTAGATTTTGTGAAAACAAGCAACAGCAAATGAATACATTTTGATCAATAATAGTATTAGTGTAAGAATAGCAGTGTTTATTTACAAAGAAAAAGGCAGGACGACTATGAGTGCATTAGTGGTCGTGTGGTTGTTTTACGCTTTGTAAGCTTTGCCTTATATTAAGATTTGTTGGCAGCATTAAATGCAACTAATTAAAAATGACACATGTAGTGACAGGTACAAGTATATTTAAGTGTTTATTGTTTATTGTTTTGTGTCTAAAAATGTTGTCTAGTGTCTGCAAGGTTTTTTTTTATTATTTTTGTTGTTGTTGTTATTATTTACTTGCTGAATGATCTGATGTTCATTCTTTTTAAGGCTCTGAAATACTCATTCCAAACGCACGACCGCTTGTGCTTTGTCATGGAATATGCAAATGGAGGAGAAGTGAGTATGGCACAGCGTTTAAACTATGGTTAGTTTGGTAAAGTGTTCTGTGCTGCACTAAATATTCAATCCTTTTCTTCTCAAAAGCTTTTCTTCCACTTGTCCCGAGACCGGGTCTTCTCTGAGGATCGGGCCCGCTTCTATGGAGCAGAGATCGTTTCTGCGCTCGACTATTTACACTTGGAGAGGAACGTAGTTTACCGTGACCTGAAGGTGAACAGTTTCTTAGAGAATGTATTAATTAGTGATAGAAATTAATGCTAATGATATTATCATTATGAATATTATTTAGTTTGACGTTCTTTGAGTGGTGTGTTTTGTTTGTGTGTATACAGAGACACTACCTTTTTAATTTATTTTAATTTTTTAATTTTTAAACCATCCTTGTGAGGACCGATCTCTGACCTATTTTTTAATTTGTTTACCAAATTTTTACCAAATGTACCGTAAATTCCGGACTATAAAGCGCACCGGGATATAAGCCGCATCTGCTCTATTTAAAAAAAAAACCCAAAAAATTCATAAATAAGCCGGACCTGCATACAAGCCGCATCCGCTTTTGAATTGTAAATGTACATGTATGTACCTAAATAGATCCTTTCCTAACCTGTATTTTAACACGGTGTAACGGTGGACGCTGCACAGAGACGCGGAGATCCAGAATTCATACAAAACAGGATTTATTAGAATAAAGAACTCAGGAGACGCCGCTCATACGGAGCGGCCAGACAGGCTAGGGAGCCTTGCGCTCTGCGCGCCGTGGTACCGGGAGTACCGGAGACAAAGGTTAGGCATAAACATATATCGAGCGTCCGTGTCCGCGACACTAGGTATGTGCTACGAGCCCGGACGGGGATTGTAGGGAGAACCGGTCTTATATCGGGAGAGGGAAAATCAAGAACAACTTTGGCTGATTTGTGCGTGTGCATGTCTGTGTGTGTGTGTGTGTGTGTGTGTGCTTGTGTGCGCTGTCGTGCGTGCGTGAGTGCGTGCGTGCGTGTGTGCGTGCGTGTGTGCGTGTGTGTGTGTGTGAGTGTGTGTGTGTGTGTGTGTGTGTGTGTGTGTGCGGTGTGTGTGTGCGTCGTGCGTGTGCGCGCGTGTGTGTCCTGTGTGCGTGTGCGTGTGTGCGTGTGGGGGGGTGGGTGGGGGGGGGGGGGTGCGGGGGGGGGGGGGGGGGGGGAGGAGCAGGGGAGGAGAGAGAGAGAAGACTTTACTGATTAAAACGGGACAGAACGAAGAGAAAATAAGCGCTATTTATCTTCATTTCTCCTGTGTGTGAAATGACGTCACCTTAACCTTGTAAAGATAGAGTTTGTCCTCCTTCTATCCGCTTCTACCCACTTATATCTGCTAAAGAGGAACTAGCGCATTCTTCTTCTTTGCATTTATTTTGTGTTAGTTTTGATTCTAATTCCGGTTAGAGCCCCTAGCGGTCGGGAAAAAATCTGCAGACAAGCCGCACCGTATTATTAGCCGCATGGTTCAAAACCTAGGAAAAAAGTAGCGGCTTATAGTCCGAAATTTACGGTAAATGTTTTTCAGTTGGGGGGGACGGGGTGCCAAATGTCGATAGTTCAAATTGGAACTATCAGCAAAATATAAGATGCACACATACGTGGATCAAAATCCCATAAATTGGTTCGAATCATATTTCCTTAAATAGCAGTAGAACATTTGTCATCATTCATATGCTTCATACACTCGCACATTAGCAGAGCACTAAAATAACATTTCCCCACCCTGTAGATCAGCTTTGATGGGAGCAGCGGATGAGCTCATATGCAATCTTTGCATCAACTAATAAATCTCATCAGATCGATAGAAAACTGAGCGATCTGTATTCCCCATCCTGTGTTTCTCTTTTGCACTATTTATCTCTTTCCTCTCTGTGATGTCTTCTCTCTCTCTCTCTCTCATCCTACAAATTCTCATTTTTTTCCCAGTCGCTGCTCCCCCTCCCACCCCCTTTTAAGCTGTGCTTGAGTTGTGCTAAGGTTCCTTAGAAATTGCCTGAGTAGCAGGATGGGGCTGTTTGTGCTGACGGGTGTGCCTGAGCCTCTGGCCACGTGTGAGCTACAGCTGCCAGGTGACTTTTAGTAGCCCCAGAGACAGAAAGGACATGCTGATATTAAACCCCTGCAACACACACACACACACACACACACACATACTGGAGTGCTTATACACTACATATGTTGAACCAGAGGTGTTTATTACTGCGCCCAGCTGCAGATTTAGAATTGTGTTGAGTTAAATATATTGTCATGAATGAATGTAACGGATCCTGGGTTATGAAATTATGGCACAACACTACATTGTTTTTGTGCTATACTAGAAATTGCTATAATTAGATTTTTTTTCCCCACTTTTGCCCTTAGAATAATGAAATTAAATGGGAACCCTAATTCACAGAATCTTGCTCTGGCTTATTCAATCCCTGATTTTTTTTTCTTGCATTTGTTTCCATAGCTGGAAAATCTAATGCTGGACAAAGACGGCCATATAAAGATCACCGACTTTGGGCTTTGTAAAGAAGGCATAACAGACGGAGCGACTATGAAGACCTTCTGCGGTACTCCAGAGTATCTGGCTCCAGAGGTAACCACACACACACACACACACACACACACACACACACACACACACCTGTGCACAAATGCATTGTAGAGACTTGCCTATATCAACCAATCAGCCCCTTTTATTACATGTAGTATGTGCGATTGGGAGTTATGTGTATTTATGTTCTTGAGCCTAAAGGTAAATGACTAATCTCTGCCAGAAAAGCTGAGGTAAAGAGCAGCTGTGTGGCGATATACCCATTGTGATAGTGTTGGGATGTGACTCTCACTATTGCACGCAGGTATGACATATGGCACTTAAACAGCAACATGATAGGGCATTGTGTGTGTGTGTGTGTGTGTGTGTGTGTGTGTGTGCTCGCACTTGCCATCAGCATGAGGAATGTTTTCCGGGTGAAGGGTGCCTGTATTGACACAGGCAGTTGCCTCGGTTTTGGTATTTGCTGGGAGATCAGGGTGGCATGTGAGCCTCCATTCCAGTAAAATAGATTCCCTATTACTGCCAGCTCTCTCGCTCCATAGGTGGCAAATGCCCACATTCTGAAGGGGATAGACCTGCTACATCACAGTCATAGTGTAGGATTAGGACCTGGGATATAGTGCTTAGATTGAGCTGGACGTAATGAATCATAAAGAAGGATCCGCTGAAGTAACCAGGATTCCAGTAATGGTGAGCTGCAGTGCCCTTATTCCAGCTTGATTAAGTTTCCTGATCATTTTAGGTCTTGTAACAGGGCCACTTATGCTAATAGCCCTGTGTGATGTGTCTCGTATATTCGAAAAGTTTCCCTGAGAGCCGGCATCTTTTTTTTTCTTCTTCTTCTGAATGCTACTCTCTCACCCAACTCTCCTCACATTGATATGAATATACAGCCCTGCTTTTCAAGACCTGTTATTGTTGGGGAGGATATCGCTGAGTGGGCCGAGTTACAGGTTGTTCTGCCATATACAATGAGCTTGTTGTTTGGGCACTGGGCTAAGGAATGCCTTTCCGTCTGGGAATATTCCACACACACACACACACACACACACACACACACACACACACACACACACACACCACACACACACACACACACACACACACACACACACACACACACACACACACACACACACAGAGTAGGAAAGAGAGAAGTGGTCACTCAGGATACACTGTGAGACATTCTTTTACTCAGTGAAAATCAGAACCTGCATAACAAGAAACACTGATACTCCGATATACAATATATTCTTTTTTGGATTTTCATTTTCACAGCCAATCAGTGCTACTTCGTTTTCACACATTACTGTTCTTTCATAAATATTTGAATGAGCAGTTGTATGTAACAGGAATGGGTTGAAACCACAACTAAATGTTTTTCACCCATGCTTGTTTATCAAATCATGAATAGGAACCTTTTTCCTAGAGCATAAAGTTTGTAGACAAGCATTTTGATTAGTCAGTTTACAGCATCACACACAATTTAGAAAGAATAATCCATGTTGCAAACATACATAGGCAATGAAGTAGTTAAGTAGACAATACATTGTCCCAGTAGACATTGTTGGTGATTTGGCATTTAATAAAACAAGTCATACACTTCTAGCTGTTAATGTTTAATTTCATGTCTCTAGTGTGATTAACGGCAACAAGATCGCTCAACTCTGATACAGATACACAACCAATATATTAGCTGTGAGGTATTTGGTTTCCTGATATATATGCAAAAGTATTGGGACACCAGACATACTGTGTGTGGTTCTTCTCAAACCCTTCTCACCCAGACCCAAACCTGTTCCAGCACGACTATTCCCCTGGGCATAAAGGGTTGGATTCGGAAGATCTTGAGTGACCTGCTGTAGAGCTCTGACCTCAATCTTACTGAACACCTTTGGGATGAATGAGAACACTGACTGCACCCCAGGCCTCCTCTCCCTACTAATCTAGTGGTAGATCTTCCCAGAAGAGTGGTGCTGATAACAGCAGAATAAACGTTGAATGGATAAGCTTTGTTAAAGCTTTAAGCTTGGAGACGTTTTCAGAGCCTAAGATGACCTAGAAGCGAAAGGGAGATCAAATCCAAGGGAAGGCTTTAGTGCACGTTTCACACTCAAGGCCCCCATTTTTAACGGCATTTTATTGTGTGTAGCGCTAAAGAGAAAAAATACGTTTATTCTGCTTTAAAACGTGCATTAATAATAAAATACATCTCCCACAATGCATGTGACTACCTTACTCGTGAAGTGACAGAATCCCGCCACTAGATTGCAGTGTATCCCACATCTGGGTTTACCTGAGGGCGAATTTTCCAATAAACGGAACTGAGAAATTTCTACAAATGATCCCAAAAATACCAGGAAGTGAAAAATTGATGCAGATGGAAGGCACTTCGAAGAAAGATAAGAAAGTAAATACGTGTTTGTGCTTCAAGGAGAAAAATCGCTATGTCTTTTGTGTTATGAGGCGGTGTCGCTCATCAAACACTATATACTGTCTTATAGTTACAACTGGCAGTCCGAGGGCAACCATAATGCTGATTTGGCCCAGGGTGATAATGAGTGTGACACCTCTGCCTTAACATCTGTAAAATTTGGATTGTGCCGTTTTGGTTTTGTTACTTGCACTAGATAAATTAAATTGTCAAATTGAAAATGTCGATTTGCTTGCTTTTTTTTGGGTGGGGGACTGCAATGCAGTGTGTGTGTTCTTGTGTCTGTTTGTACAAACATGACAGGTGGAAGAAAACGGGTGGCCCTTGTGTGTTTGTGTACGCTGAGCTTCTGAGGAAGCTTTCGAGCTTCCCTGGGGTGTTTCTGTACCCGTGTACACAGTTTGCGTATCCGCGCGTGAGGGACAGGCTTTGGCTCCTGGACTCCTGGCAGCTCCACAGCTGTGCCGCTTTTCTACATATAAGGGGCAGCTGCAGGCCCAGCTGTCTGTCTCTGCCTTTTCTGTGAGTCACACGACAGCGGCGCTGGAAATAGAGAGCGGTTAGTAATCCAAGCAGCACACTGGCTTCACCTTACCACCATGGGCTTAGTCTCTCCCTCTGAGGGTACCGTGTTCACCCTGACCTGCTCACGCTACCACGGATTTTACACACTACCGGGTGAAAAATCCTGTTTTATAGGTTCATGACCAAGCCATGTCGATTAGTATCTCGTGGGCTATCAGATTAATTCATACAAGCTTTGTACGGGGGATATTTGGATTCTTTTCTGAACAATAAAATAAAAATCCTATAAAAACAATTATCCACTAAAAGGTTCACTTCGTCCGTGAAACCATATTGATAATGTGAATACAAGTGTCCTTGTCAGTGTTGCCGTTGCTGCTCAGCTGTATCTTTCTTCTTAAATACCAATAACATGAGGCTAACTTGCTAGTGTCATTGAAATTTGACAAGCAAAGAGCAGAGGGTTGTAAAAATGACAAACTGCATCTTTAATGCAGTGGCTCTAAAACGGTTTTGCCGCCGAGGACTGCAACTGTAAAATATATTCCACAGTGTTCCAACATCTCGGAGCAGATTTATTTTACGAACATTATTATATTATAAACGTCTACAATAATATCTTGTACTTTCCACTGATTATAGTGTGTTATAACGGAGGAATATTCCGCCTACTGTTGAGTATTGGATTATTAATAATTCCTTTCTTTCGTGTTTTGAAGAAACGCAGATTAATAAAGGGTTGTAAGCGTTCTGATAAGAGTCGTTTTATAAATGACTAGCGCTGATTTTAGTCCGGCTGAGAAAAACGTGTAACTCCATCACACTAAACCTGAGTGTTTATGCCAGTAATCGTAATGAGGGAACAGTTTATGGTTTCTTGTTGTTTCTCAGAAATATTTGCTCAACTTTCACTAAGCGCTTTCCGTGTATAAGGGGTTCATTGTTCAGCTTTTGTGTAAATATCCAAGATTTGATATTTTTGTAATGTTTCTGTTCTTAAAGCAGACACAAAATGGAACGCTTTTTCTATGTCTGATGTGATCTGGTAGGTTTGAAAAAGTTATTGACCTGGCAGCTGTGTTTGTACACGTCCTTATCAATACAAACACACGCGTTCACATAGTCGCTCTCTCACACACACACACACACACACACACACACACACACACACACACACACACGTCTATTTATTTTCCCGCCTGTAGATCATAATAATTTGCCAGAGCCATGTATTAAAATAAATCCAATGTTTACTAAATTACAAACATATCAAAGTTGTAAGATGATGAGCAGTGTCTCATGGCCGTGGATGATATTACTAATGACATGGCCTCAAACAAAAATTGAGTGGCTTTAATTCTGTTTTAATTCGTGGCTTCTAATTCGTAGCAGTTACAATACAAATAGACATTTTATTGTTAGTCCTTATGTGTATCCCTAAAGACAAGCTAGTGGTAACAGAGACGAGGAAAAACTCCCTGTGACGAGGCTGAAACCTTGGGAGGAACCAGGCTCAGAAGAGAACCCATTAAATTAAAAAGTTCAGCATCATAGTTCTAGAGTTGCTCAGTAACTTCATGGATCTTGTTGCTGCTCCTGTGGAACCATCACAGTGTTCTCCAGTTGATTATAGCTCCATCCAGAACTAGGATGAATCAGGTGGATCTGGAATGAAGAAAGCGCCAGTATAACTGGTACCTCAGCAGCATGTTTAATTCACCGAGGAGAGGGAGATAGGGAGAGAGACATAAGGATTATTAGGTATTTTTATTGTTATGTAATCAGTCACACGCAATTTCATGCAAAACAAATCTGCTTGTTAGAATTAATCAAACTGTGATTGTACAACTTTGTGCAATGAATTATTTCTTCATATTGAGAGATTACATTTCTGGGCTCCAGTAATTAGTATGCGTATAAATGTAATTCACTGAAATGAAAAGTATAATGTGGCTCATCCTTATAACCTATAGTCAAAACTATACACTGATCTGTAGTATCGTGGTGTAGTGTTGCAGTTTTAGATGCATCATCTTTTAAAACACGTCACACGGCAAGGTAATATTAATAGTAAAATGTCTATCCAAGCAGATTTTTTTCCCTCTTTGCCTGAGAAACAAGGTCACATGGTCCCCACCCCATTGTCCCTCTTGCAAGCTTTGCAATATTGGTTCAAAGATGGTTCTGTACATCATGGACGTGTTGTGTGCCCTCACAATTTGCCTTTGTTTGCAGAAACGTATTCGATTTAAGATGGGATGTTTTCAGCTAAAGCTCGCACGGAAAAATAGTAGTAAATAAATATACATTTGTTGCATAAAAATGTTGTTCTTTTTATTGCACATTTAGAAAGCTGAGGAAACACATTATGGATAAGTGGATTGGTGGATGTTAAATCTAAGATGAATAAAATCCTGTGAGATATAATGATTCAAAAGTGTTTAGGGCTTTGAAGGACTTCACTGCATTTAAAAATAAAAGCGGTACCAGAAACATTTATATTCACATTTCTGGTAACCTGTTTGTGGCTTTTGTGCCTTGCAGGATTGTTTTTTTTCCCCTGGATGCATTACTGTTGTATAAATAATGTTTGTACCTCCACCTGTCTTTAATCATCAGCACAGGGTGGGGCTTCTGCACCTTAGTTATAATCTGGAGAAGCAGCTACATCCATATGCACGAATAAGCACTTTTCTATGTCAGATCTTTTTTTTTTTTTTTTAAACATTAGGTCACAGTGTTCACATGTATTATTGGTTTAGGAACTCTGAGATGTCTAGCTTTCCTGAGACAGACTGTTAAACTCATCTCAGTGCTGCCAGTTTAACTACACCTCTAGCACTCTGTGACTGCAGTGACTGTGCTGACACGGTGTTCTGGGCTTGTGGGAGAAACGCTATCTCCAGCCATCTAATGCCAGCTGGGAGCTCTGCCTGACCACAGACACCCCAAAAACTGGATATGGGCCATTGAGATTAAATCAAAACCTTTAAGGGCTTTTATAAAGTAGATGTTTTGTATTGATGGGACTTCTTGGGGAGGTTTCTATGACATCTGTTTTCCTCTTTTTTTTGGGGGCAAACCTTTGACACACAGAGAAAGCGAGAGAAGCAGTGATGTTTAGTTCGGTAAAGTTCCTGGTGGAAGTTTAGATTTCTCACTGGCTTTTTCCAGCAACAGGTAAGTAATGTATCTGAGTACAAGTAAAGTCCAAGATTCTATTCATTATAATAACTATAGCACAGAATCATCTTACTTTTTGGTATTACAAAATGTACAGAACAGGAGTCAGAATGGAATTTTAATACGGTACGAATTTTAATAATGTACTACAGCGCCACCAAGTGGCTGAGTTAATATATAACATTTAAACAGGTATGAAGTATTTATTGGTAATTCGGATTATTTGGGCTTTGCTTCGTTCTTGGTGTTGCTACATATGAAAGTGCCCTCTAGATGACCTTAAAAGCTCCGCTATTCAATATTTTGTGATGATTGATGTGTTGCAGGTGCTGGAGGATAACGATTACGGCCGTGCTGTAGACTGGTGGGGCCTCGGTGTGGTCATGTACGAAATGATGTGTGGTCGCCTGCCCTTTTATAACCAGGACCACGAGCGCCTATTCGAACTCATCTTAATGGAGGACATCCGCTTTCCTCGCACGCTTGCCCCTGAAGCTAAATCATTGCTCAGCGGACTGCTTAAGAAAGATCCCAAACAGCGGTGAGAAGCAGCTTCTACCATTTTCGCATTCTGTCAAGTCTTGGACAGATAACGTATATGTAACCTCTAGGGAATGTACTTAGCTTTATACTGTAAAAAGAAAATTCAATTATTAATGCAAAACGAATCCAAGCTTTTTCCTTTGACGCTTGTTTTTAGGTTAGGAGGTGGCCCTGATGACGCAAAGGAAATCATGCAGCACAAGTTTTTTGCTGGAATTGTGTGGCAAGATGTTTATGAGAAAAAGGTAAGGGGGGGGGGGCAATTAATGATTGATGTTTTTCTTCTGTTCATTTAAATGAATGCGTCCACCCATTTTCAAGAAGTCTAGCTTGTTTGTTTTCACCATTGATTGTTTCAGTGTAACACAACACCTTTAAACATGGATTCAGTGTGAACACGCCCTTATCTGTAGCTCACACTATAAATAAGGGTTTGGTCTTATTCCAATCCCTTGTTTAAAAGCTGCACCGCACCCATGCCTGTATTTTTCATTGTGCATTGTTCATTTTGTTTCTTTAATCAATTGATTACAAAGGTTGATAAGTGTGAAACATGAGAGATGATTTTGTAGGCACAAACAATTTTAGCACTGGTTTTAACCTCACCCCTTCTCTTTTCCTCTCTTCCCTCTTCCTAGCTTGTTCCTCCGTTTAAGCCCCAGGTT